>JAOUQV010262586.1:3432-14024 GCA_028565295.1 Aspidoras spilotus
AGTCCGACAGTGTAAAATTGCAAAGAGTTGAAATATATCATCATTATCTACAGTGCATAACATCATCAAAAGATTGAAAGAATCTGGAAGCGTAAGGGTGGAGGGTGGAAAACCATACTGGGTGCCTGTGATCTTCAGGCCCTTAGACAAAATGGGCTCTGGGATATTTCTAGAGAACATTATCCATGAAAACAATTCATTGTGCCGTTCGCCGTTGCCAGCTAAATCTCTTTAGTTGAAAGAAGAAGCAGCATCTAAACAAGATGCAGAAGTGTAGATGTCTTCTCTGGGCCATAGCTCATTTTAAAAGACTGTGGCAAAGTGGATAACTGCTCTGTGGTCAGACAAATCAAAAATTTTATAGAAATCTGGGACGCCAGGAAGTTCAGAAGCCTGCATCTCTGATGGTATGAGGTTGCATCAATTATCAATCAATGCTGAAAGGTATATCCAGGTTCTAGAGCAACATGTGCTCGCATCCAGATGACATCTCTTTTAGAGACCTTGCATTTTGAAACATGACAATGCCAAACAACATACTTCATCAATTACACCATCATAGCTGCGTAGAAAAAGGGTCTGGTACTGAACTTTTATCCATAGAAAACAATTGGCGCATCATAAAACGAAAGATATGACAAAAAAAGCACAAGACAGTTGAGCAACTAGAATCCTACGTTGGACAAGAATGGCTAACATTCCTATCCCTGAACTTAAGCAACTTGTCTCCTAAGTCCCCAGACATTTACAATCTGTTGTAAAGAGAAAAGGGGATGTCTCACAGTGGTAAACATGGCCTGGTCCAAACTTTTTTGAGATGTGTTATTGTCACGAAATTTGAAATCAATTTATTTTTCTCTTTAAATGATACATTTTCTCAACTTAAACATGTGTTATGTCATCTATGTTCTATTCTGAATAAAACACTAATATAAGTGTTTTTATTTACAATTTGTACTTTGTTGCAACTTTTTTGGAATTGGGCATTTAAATATGTATTTAAATGAAGTATTTAAATATGCAAGTAATTCATGGTTATAACTACTGTATAACAGTGCATGTATGTAAATATGTTAGTATGCACTTATATAAGTATGCAGTTATTTAAGTATGCGATTATATCTGTATGTACTTATGCTGGTCTGTTCATATGCAAATATGTTACCATCTGTATGCTAGTATGCAGTATATTCTAGTATAGCATTATATTAATATAATAGTATGTATGTTTGTTAGTATTCAAGAATTATTGTATGCTTGTTTATTGCTAGCATATCATTTTAGAAATCTTTTTTAACAAGCACCTATATAGGCTCGAGAATCAGTCTGTGCTGAAACTGTGACAAATCAGACTAGAGAATCAGTCTGTGCTGTAGCTACATTTTTATAATTTAATACACCCTAACACCATTAGTCCGAGTGATTTGTGTGTAGATTTGGCAAAAATAATAATCCACTAGCAGGAAGAGAGCCAGTAAAATGTTGGCCAACTGATTTCCCTTTTTTCCCCCAACACACAAAGGACGATTCTGAGGGTCAAAACTCTCCTCGGTGCCACTGCTTCACCATCCTTATAACCAAGTTGACACATCAAATTATCCTATTAAATCTCTATTAAATGTCAGAGATAATTGCCGGGTTAACCTTTACTTAACTGAGGATGTCCGAAAGTAGAAAATTAAGAGTCATTTACATCAAAGTAAACACACTACATCATTATGCCAGGTGCATAATCATTATATTGCTATATTTTTAGCAGCTTTTCCCTTCATAAAGGCCACAGGAAAAGGTTCAGCCATAGCACAATGGTTATTAGGATGCATTGATCCCATTCAGGGGCTGCCAAGACTTAGTTACGACCTTTTGTCAGGTTAGGGGCTTGCAGTGCACAGCGAGGTCAGTTTCCAGATCTCGGAGGGCGGAAAAACAACCTTGTTGATTCTGTTTGCTTGTTAAAGCCTTTCTGACCACACACACTGGCCTGATCCACTAATAAGCAGCGGTCTGGAAGTGGACAGAACTAAAAGAACATCCAGGGAATAAGAAACCTGGGACTTGTTTTTACTGTTTACTAAAAGGAGGAGACACAGATACATTGTTAACATGGCAAGTTAACATAATAAACTGAGAGAAATCTTTGCAACTTACAAAAACATTATCAAAAATATATATATATCTAAATTCTGGAGGCACAGTGGTTTGTTTTCTTGTTTGTTTTTGGTTGATTAACATATTTGGCATAGATAGCTATGTTAATGAGGTGAACACAAGTTTCAAATCTTATATACAAATCATATATGACAATTTAGCATCTCCAATGCATGCTAGGTAAATGTCTTTGGACTGTCAGAGGAAACTGGAGTACCTGGAGTAAACCTATGTGACCATGGTGATTTTCATCCCAAGACATGCATGCTAGGTGAATTGTAATATATGATTTGTATATAAAAGATAAGTTAGTTCTAATGGTAGAGCATGATGCTGAAAAAACCAAGAGCGTTAGTAACTGGAATTCGACTCCTATGCACTGCAACAGCTGACAAGATATTTGGATGCTCAGCTGGATTATCCATATCTCACAGCGAACACCTGTGCAGCAAACCATCACAAAGTGGCAACAGCCTATGACATGACAGAAACCCTTTTTTTAAAATAAATATTCCATTAAAAAGTGTTCTATATTATATAACACTTCAAAATACAGGGTGGGCCATTTATGTGGATACACCTAAATAAAATGGGAATGGTTAGTGATATTAGCTTCCTGTTTGTAGCACATTAGTATATGGGAGATGGGTGGTGACCATGGCGGCTATTTTGAAGTTGGCCATTTTGGAAACAATTTAGTTTTTTCAGTAGGAAGAAGGTAATGAGAATTTCACAAGAAAAACAATCATGTATTTAATGTAATTTAATGTAACTTTGTTATTTACAAGCTTCTGTTTGTTTACAGCCATTGACATGTCACAGAAATTAACACGTAAGAGAGCGGATAGAAATTGTGTTGATGTCTGGTGAACACAGTACCATTCTTCATCAATGGAAACCTCAAGGCCACTGGATATGTAAAATTGCTACATGATGATGTGTTTCGCTCTTTATGCACTGAAGCTGGCACGTTCCCTGAGTTTCTCCAGCAAGATGGTGCACCACCACGTTACTGGTATTAGGTCTGAGCATTCCTAGATTAACAGTTCCTAGATAAACTGGAAAGTGGATTGGTTGTTGTGGGCCAGTTGAATGGCCCTCAAGGTCTCCCGATCTGACCCCCTTAGAGGCAATTGTCTATGCTGTGAATATACGAAGCCTGTGCTAGCATTTCCTCTGTGGTGTTGATATCAGTGTGTGAAAAGTGGGAGAAGAGGGTTGCCTTGACAATGCAACACAATGGGCTGCACTTAGTGGTCATAAACTTGTAAATAACTCATGAAAGAATAAAGTTTTCTCAATAAGTTATGTTTCACACGACCCTCTTCCCATTGAAAAAAACTAAAGTTGGATCCAAAATGACTGCCGTAGTCACCACCCATCTTGAATTATTTTCCCCCTCCCATATACTAATGTGCCACAAACAGGAAGTTAATATCACCAACCACTGCCATTTTATTTGGGTGTATCCATATAATTGGCCCACCCTGTATAATAAAAAAGATTGCCGGGTTTTACTGCAAAACAAGAAACTTGTGACAAATACCCCATAAGAACTATGTCAGGTTCCCCAAAGCACCTGGTAATTATGCATAAAAGAAATCAATATAAAAGTAAACAGTATAAAAGAAAACAATAAAGAAAACAATAAAAAATAGTAATAAACTAAAGGATTATTTTCTTCTCTGTCTCGTGTTGCTTGTGCCAGTTATAATCCAGTCCACATGGTGGTGGTTTAATCCAGGTTATTCTCAGTCTTCTATGTCTTCTGACTCCCTTTGTGCTGAATTAGAAGTAAATGATCTGGTAACTTCTACGAAGAATCGTGTAGAACCAAAATCACTTCTTTTGGAGATTATGACTGTCACATTTGCGTCTTTGTTGCATTAATTGCTAGTAAACTTCACTGTGGGTTTAATTTCTAAAAATCTGAATCAGTAATTCAGAATTAATAATAATTGTGCTAAATATACAGGTTCCTAGACTTTGGCACTGTACTGTACTTCATTGAGACTTTACAACATTCCATTTAGTGGTTTCTCAGTAAAAAGACAAGTTGTTTGAAAAGGAAAGACTTATAGCAGAAATAAATACAGTATACAAGCAATAACAGATACTTGTCAAATAGGGCTCCAAAAAATGACGAGCTATATATTTTATGGACCTGGTGAACATTCTAGATGTTTCAAAATCGTTCTTGAGGAAGAAAACAGCACAAAAAGGGTGCTTGTCCAAGAAAAAGGGGGGAAATGACCACTTCATCTTTCCTGCTCAGATAAATCATCAATTCAGGATGATTTCTGAAGACATAACTTTCACCCTGGCAGGATGCAATTTGTGCCAGCAGTCTTCCGAGCTCTATCACTCCCAACATCAGTCTCAGTGACTGCGTTCTGCTGAGTCAGTCATTTTCACAAAAAAAAATAGATCATCACTTCCTGGAAGCTCACACCATAATAATTTCTCTTTCTCTGTGTGTTTCTCTCAGTCATGCTCTGTGTGTCTGCCTGTCACTCTTTCTCCCTCGCTCTCTCTTTCGCCCTTTCTCTCTCTCTCTCTCTCTCTCTCTCTCAACCTTTCTCTCTCTCTCTCTCTCCCTCTCTCTCTCTCTCTCCCTCGCTCTCTCATTCTCTGTCTGTTTGCCTGTCACTCTTTCTCTCTTACTCTTTGTCTGTCTCTTTTTCTGTTTTTTTTTTCTGTTTATCTCTTTCCATTTTCTCTCTTGCTTTCTGTCTCTCTTTCTCTCTGTCTGATTGTATCTTTTTCTGTCTGTCTGTCTGTATATCTGTCTCTCTCTCTGTCTCTATCTATATGTCTATCTCTGTATGTTAGTTTGAAAGTAGTGTATGTTAATTTGTACATATTTTAGCATGTGAGTATTCAAATTTATTTAACATTTTAGTATGCAAGTATGTTAGTATGCAAGTATGTTAGTATGCAAGTATGTTAGTATGCAAGTATGTTAGTATGCATGTACGTTAGTATGCATGTATGTTAGTATGCAAGTATGTTAATATGCATGTATGTTAGTATGCAAGTATGTTAGTATGCATGTATGTTAGTATGCAATTATGTAAGTATTTTAGTTTGCAAGTATGTTAGTATGCAAGTATGTTAGTATGCAAGTATGTTAGTATGCAAGTATGTTAGTATGCATGTATGTTAGTATGCAATTACGTAAGTATTTTAGTTTGCAAGTATGTTATATTTATGCTTCCAAATGTGTAAATATGTAAGTGTGTTGTTATTCAAGTAACCAAGATTAGTATTTGAAAATGTTAATATTTAAGTCTCTAAGTCTATTATTATAGCACTTTGAGACTTTTAGAGTCATTTTACATTTTCTAAGGTTATATGAATTTTTAACACTAAATATATATAATATAAAAAAAAGTTCCCACTGCTGCAGATTTTTGTTAGTTATCATTCTCTTATTCTGTCTGTTCTCAAGAGCACACAACATTGCACTTCCTGTTTCCAATTACGTTACAATGTCACAATGCACACTACTCAAGCTTTTCCAAGGTGTCAAATCTGTGCCCTGCCGATTGAACGTCTTAAATGGTCACTTGGAGATTTATCAAGGTTCTGTGACCCTTAATATCAATCTAAATGTCCATGGCCTTCTACAGTGTAGCAGATTGAACAGGTCCATGGGTTATGGGTCAGAAAACATTCATGGATGAGCAGTAAGAGCATTTTGGGAAGTGCACTGATGGCTGGTCATGATGATAAATGTAAGTGCCAGCGATGGTGTAATACTTGTACTCGCTGGTGGACACTGGCAGTGAGAGGTGGGGGGCAACATCTGCGATTTTGTGAGAGTCAGTCAGTCAATTCAATTCATTTCAATTCAGATTTATTTCTATGGTGATTTTCACAAAGGAACATTTACAGAAATTTAATACAGAATCAGGAAGTTTGTATGCTTGTACTGTACAAGCCACATGACATCAGTGGCAAGGAATAACACCCTGTAATGATAAAAGAAGAAACCCTGAGAGGAACCAGATTAAAAAGAGAATCCCATTCTCATTTGTGTGATAAGAGTCTGTTATCGAGTGTGAAGTGGTGAGTCTGCAAGTCCACCAGACACTTACAGAGACTGTAATTGGAAAACACTTCCATAAGTCTAAAAGACAATTTCTGAAAATTTATAAAAATGTAGATGGGGCAGCACGGTGGCACAGTGGATAGTTCTGTGGCCTCACAGCAAAAGGACCCAGGTTCAATCCCAGATAGGGCGACCCACAGTCCAAAGACGTGCATGTTAGGTGAATTGAAAATGCTAAATTGTCCCTGACTTGTATATGTATATGACTTAAGTATAAAATATGAAACTTGAGTATGACCTTGTTCCTGTCATCGATATGACTTTCAATGTAGAAAATGTTAAACCAATAAATAAATACATAAAAATAGAGATACCTGTTATTGCAAATGAACTCTTCATATACAGTATTATCTTAAATTTGCATTACAAAGACAAACAAACATGTCTTTTGAAATAAAACATATTTAGCTGGATGTGACTGTGACGAGGAAAATCTCCTTCAGATGATAAGATAAAAAAAAACCTGAAGCATAACTCCATCCTCAGCTGATTGCATAAACATTATACCATAGGATAACAATAATGAAACTTTAAAAGATCAGTGGCTGAAATGGATCTAGGAACCTACTGGAAACTAAAGTCTGCCATTTTGAGTTCCTGAAACGTGAGCTCGGGCTACACAATGCGGTTTTCTACCAGATGGGGTGTTTTTTTTAAAATTAGTGACGGTTAATCTATTTGACCACGCTCATTAATCCTGTTTGAGTATTTCACTTCATCACTGTTGATGACGTAGGGTAAATGAGTTTAAAATAGATCGGCCCCAGTGAAATCACCAAGGGCATCAGACGGTCAGTGTTGAGACATGGAATTTATTTATACTTTATTGTGGCATTGTTCGCAAATAATTAGTGTATTTTACTCTTGAATACAGTTAATCTTATGCAATCTAATATAACCTAAAAAACAGGGACGATGCTAATACAATTACATCATAATTCAAGCTACACATTATCCTAATTAAATGTCAATGTTTTAAGGGAACTGCATAATCTTTTCCCACTTGGAAAGACATCTAAATGGGCAATTGGCAAGTTTTCTTAATATCAACCTTTATTACAGGGAACCTATAGAGCATTACATCAGTTCTGGGCTCTAGAGTGGCATCTATTGAAGGAAAGGGTGGCATGGTGGCGCAGTGGATAGTGTGTGACCTCATAGCAAGAAGGATCTAGATGCGATTCCCGGGTGGGTTTTTCTGTGTGGAGTATGCATGTTCTCCCACGTTTACATGGGTTTACTCCCACTGTCCATAGACATGCACACTAGGTACAAACCCAATTAAATGGGTAATAAAAAAGTTAGGACAAAGTACACATTGTAAGTTTGGAAGTTTCAAAATTCCATATTTTATTCAGAATAGAACATAGATGACATTTCAAATGTTTAAACTGAAAAAAAATATTATTTAAAGAGAATAATTAGGTGATCTTAAATTTTGTGACATCTCAAAAAAGTTGGCACAAGGGCAATTGTGAGACATTCCCTTTTCTCTTTACAACAGTATGTAAATGTCTGGAGACTAAAGAGTCAAGTCGCTAAAGTTGAGGTATAGGAATGTTAACCCATTATTATCTAATGTAGAATTGTAGTTACTTAATTGTCTTAGGTTTTTTTGTTGTGTCTTCAGTTTTATGATGTGCCAAATGTTTTCTATCTAGACTGCAGGCTGGCCAGTTCAATACCCAGTCTATTCTTCTACATAGCCATGATGCTGTAATTAATGTAGGTTGTGGTCTGGCATTGTCATGTTTGAAAATGACAGGTCTTCCCTAAAAGAGACATTGCCTGGATGGGAGCATATTTTGCTCTAGAACCTAGATATGCCTTTCAGCATTGATGGTGTCCTTCCAGATGTGTAAGCTGCTTATGCTCCAGGCTTATGTGATCCTCTTCCCATCTTTACTTCTGAGAACCGCTGCCACTCCAAGATGCTTTTTTATACCCAGTCATGTTAATGACCTATTGCCAATTGGTCCTCCAGTTTGTACCTTTAACTTTTCCAGCCTCTTATTGCCCCGTCGCAAATTTCGGATGTGTTGCTGTCACGAAATTACAAATGAGCCAATATTTGCCATGAAATTTCAAAATGTCTCAATTTCGACATTTATTTTTTATTTTATTGTGAATACAATATCAGTTTTTGACATTTTTAAATGATTGCATTTCATTTTTTATTTACAGATTGTACTTTGCCCCCACTTTTTTGGAATCAGGTTTATAACTTGAAAATGCTAACTTGTCATTGACTTGTCTATAGATATGACATTGTGTATAAGTATGACCTGGCCATGCTGAAGATGTTAAATAAACAAATATATAAATAAAATGTGGAGGAGAACTTCTCTATTAGAGGAGAATTCTACAATAAAGATGCACCTAACTGGATTTAACGTTGTGTACACTTTTATGTTTTATAATGGAATTCATTCTTTCATTACCATCAAGTAGGGCACAATAACAGCACCCTATTGGACATTCACCCAAAAAAATGGTATTTAAGACACATTATGGGGTTTTCTTGCTCTGGGGGTATATTGTGGTTTTTGCAAGACATGGCATACTTATGGCACTCAATAATTTTTTGCTATGTGAATGTAAGCCAATTGGGCACATTGTCTTGATTTAGCGATTTTAGAGGACACTTTAGTGCGGTATTTTCACCATCAAGCAAAAGGCTGGTGTGCTTTAAGGCATTTGTTTACAATAAATAAGTGAAACTAGGAGCAGGGCAGTTTGTCAGGTGGTTCTGGGAGCTTAAGCATAGGTTGTCTAAAGCACTGGGTTGTTGTTCCCCCTGAAGTGAGGGTGTGAGGATGAATAGTAAGTGTCCGAATGATGGTTCACGTTTCTGGGCATCACTTTCTGACATTTCCCCTGGTTGGTAGTCTGGTGCTTTTAGTCTCTGGGGAATTAGGGGAAAGTTGGCCCAGTTAGATTGCATGTCTCTGGGCATGACTTTCTGAAATTTCCTCTTCGATGTAGCCTGTTTCTCTTATTTAAAAATTTTTTTTGAGTGTGAGAAAGGGTTTAGTCGTGCTCGTCTAACTATACCAGTTTATATGGTATAACTTTTGAGAAATGTAAACTACGACATCTGGCACATGTGATTGCATTCAAGGTCTTTTTAGCTGAGAACTTAATACAAGCAGAGTGTATGCTTGACACTGTTACCCCGAGAGAGCTTCTTTTGCTATCTCATTTTTCCTTTCCACACTGAAGCCTGTTTTATTCCCTCAATTCCAGGTGCCGTTAAGATGAGGGTCAGGACAAGAAGTGTTTCTGCATTTAATTGCCAAGCTTAAAGTGACATTAGAAACAGGCGTGATGTCGATTTCACTGTGAAGGTCACAGGAATTTGGAGACATATAATCAGCTGTGGATTCTGTCCTCGATGTGTCTGATGCCTGACCTCTAAACCTCTGAACTCATTATGTCCACCTATGGGTGGAATGAGATCCGATGAAATTCATGAAGTCCCGAGAATGAAATGCCAGGTGGAAGACTGCAGGCTGGCACAGTAGTCCTGGATCTCTGCCACTATTGTACTTAAATAGCTCAGTTTTATTAACAGCCATCACAGAATATGTCCTGCATGCGGTTTTAGCAGATTGCTTTGACGGTGTCAGGATGTAAATCTTATCTTTTAGTTATTCTTGTCTCCGAGGTCTTGTCTGTAATCCAGGTCTAAAAAAATAGTATAATATAATTAAATCATGACAAAAAGACTACAGATGTAAAATTGAGGGTAGTATACGAATCCCTTATTTTAAATTATTAGGACATTTTCTAAAGTGCAATAAAAACGAATGGCTGAAACAGTTTAATTTAATTAATATATGTACAAATACAACAGTTTCAATGACAAATATAACAGCAGGTCATCAAGACTGAGTAGAAAAAGCACATCCACCAAAGGCTTTAATAAATGTTTTATAAATATTAATTAATAAATGTATAAAGATAATTTAATTGTGTTTTCACATAAAAATATAACAAAGCAATAGAACATGATGCTCGCAATAACTTAACAACAATGTTCTGGTAAGTTCCATGATTCAAAGATCAGAGTTACAATTTTCAGACATACAGGGGTTAGACAATGAAACTGAAACACCTGGTTTTAGACCAAAATAATTTATAGTGGCCTCCTTTTGCGGCCACTACAGCATCAGTTCATCTTGGGAATGACATACACAGTCACAAAGTCTTACACAGTGGTCAGAGGGATTTTAAGCCATTCTTCTTGCAGCATAGTGGCCAGGTCACTACGTGATGCTGGTGGAGAAAAACGTTTCCTGACTTGCTCCTCCAAAACACCCCAAAGTGG
>JAOUQV010262797.1:0-14023 GCA_028565295.1 Aspidoras spilotus
TTGTCGGTACTTGGAATTGAACCAGGGACCTTCCGGTCGCAAGGCTGGTTCCTTAACCACAAGCCTATGACTGCCCCACAAATTTGCCTATTGCACTCTGTCTTGTGTTGCTTGAAGCAGTCTATGCCCAGAAAATATACTTATATATTTATTTATATATATATAGTAAATTTATTATAATTAGTTTTTTCCATGTATAAAATTAGTATTATAAATGTATATATATATATATATATATATGTATGTGTGTGTGTGTGTGTAGCAGACCTATCGCTACATCTAGAAGCATGATGATTGGGGTCGGAAAGCATGGAACATAACAGAGAAAGTGGTTGAGCATTAGTTTGGCTCGCACCCAGACATGTTACTCAGGCCATTAGAACTTCTTTAACTCCATGAACCTATGTTTTCTTCATTAGAAGTTTAGGATGATATTTACAATGCAGGTCATTTCTGGACGTATAATGGCAAGCACTGACTCCAGGGAGATTGTGTAAGTAATTTTTTGATAGCAAAACTCCATCTCCCGAATGAATCTCTGAAAATCACCTCCAACCTTAATTTTGTGGCTTGCTCTATGTATCAGTTGGCCTATTCCCAGACCTATTAATTTAATAATAACCAGGAGCATATGGGTCTCCTGGCTTGTTGATAGGATCTAGAGGTCTAGTGGGCAAGGGCTAGTGTTTATTTGGGCATTGCTAATCTGCAAAGCCAGGTTATCAACTAGAGAGCTAATATAGCACCATATCATCATGTCACAGTTTATGTGATTAAATATATTTAGAAGAGAGACAAATATAATGGCTCCAGGTTGTACAAAATACATCAAAAGAACAACTGATTAATTTTTGGGAGTTAGGTTTAAGCCTATCTAAAAATAAGCAGTTAATAGGGTACACTTAGATCAAATGCAAACATTTCAATTACAAATACAAAATCTGCTGCAATTACATTTTCCAAAATGTTTTAATCTAAGTGGCAAAATGCATTTATGTATGTCCGATTGTCCAAGTAATATAATGACACCCACACACACAGAGCAGAGAGGCCCTAACAGACATAATGAAGCATGAGCTTCACTGTATTCACAAAATAAAAATCTTGCTGCAGTTTTGCAAGGGTGCAGCTATGTCTCTCTCTCTCTCTCTCTCTCTCTCTCGACCACTGCTATTCTCTTTCCACAGGGCATGCAGTGAAAGTAAGAAGTATTGAATTTCTCATGAACAATACCCTAGAAAATCCTAGTACCAAGTACAAAAATAACAGTGGATCACAACAGCTCCGATTTCAGATTCTCTTCTTTCTTTTAAATATATATAGAATAAACACTACAATGGCTTTACAGTACAGACACAGAGTTTTATTTAGTTTTGATAAACATCCAGGCTTTTCTTTCTACTGACACCAATGTTGTGGAATGAACTTCCCTTGACTGTCCGAACACAAGAATCCCTTGATGTCTTCAAATGCAGTATGTTGAAAGTTTGTGAACCTTAAAGAATGGTATATATTTCTGCATAAATATGATCTAAAATATCAGAAGATTTTTAAACAAGTCCTAAAAGTAGATAATGGGAACCCAGTTAATCGAATGAGATAAAAGTATTATATTTGGCCATTTATTTGTTTGAGTAAAATGATTCAAGATTACATATTTGTAAGTGGCTAAAGTATGTGAACCTTTAACTTTTAACTTTATTGTTCCTTATACATTCTTTGGTAGATGAAATTGCTTAGGGTTCTTGTTTTGCTACATGACCCACGTTCTATTGAGATTCAGTTCATAGACAGATGTCCTGACATTTTTATGTTTTCTGTGATATAATTCAGAATTCATTGTTCCATCAATGAAGGCAAGCCGTCCTCACCCAGATGCATAAAACAGGCCCACCACCACCATGATTCACATATGTGATATGGTTCTTTTGCTGGGATAAAGTGTTTTTCTTTCTTCAAACATAATGCTGTTCATTTAAACCAAAAATTTATAATTTGGTCTCATCCATCCACAAAACATTTTCTCCTTGCAGCCCTGCCATACGCACCATTGTTTTGAAGTGTTCTTCCCATGGTGGACTCATGAAAATTAACATTAGCCAATGTGAGATAGAAATATGTAGTTGCATAGAAGCTAGCCTTTGATCCTTTATGTCCTTGCAGACTATTACACGCCTTGCTCTTAGACTGATCTTTGATGTGCAAGTACTTCTGGGGAAGGTAACAATGATCTTAAAGGTCCTCCATTTTGCCTGAGTGTCAATTTATGGAATCCAAACTCTATAGAGATGATTTTGTAAACTTTTCCAGCCTGATAAGCATCAACAACTCTTTTTCTGAGGTCCTCAGAAATCTCCTTTGTTCGTGCCAAGATTCACTTCCACAAATATGTGTTGCGAAGAGCAGAAATTGATAAGTCAATGTTGTTTGAATAAATTACTTACACCTGATTGCTATCCAACTGATTGAAAACACCTGACTCTAATTTCACTTTCAAATTAACTGCTAATCCGAGAGGTTCACATACTTTTGCCAACCACAAATATGTAATTTTGGATCAAGTAAAATACTTGTCTAAATAGGTTTTCTTTATCTACTTTTAGGACTTGTGTAAAATCTGATGATGTTTTGAGTCATATTTATACATAAATATAGAGAAATCCATTTCTATGTGGTAGGAATATTCTAGCTTCTAATTGTTATACTAGTATAATATGGATCAGACCTGGCAGTATATTAGCTTTAGATAAATTGAATCAGGTTCAATGACATTTGAACCTGACATTTGCAATCAAATGTGTAAACATGTCTGTTAAATGGCAAAAATGTAAATGATAAACTGATCACCAACCCTTGAATGATTAGCTACAAACCAGTAAAGTGCTAGAGCTGGATGTGTTGATTGAGACAGGCCCTTATAGAAAGGACAAAAGAAACCCAGTACCGCCATGACGTTTTCCCAGACATGAGATATAAATTGCTTAACTGGCCTGCTTGCAGAACTTCCAACAAAAGAAAATGTTTGATGAAAATCTGACAAAGAATAAGCATGACTGTTATTCTTAAAAAAACCTAGAATCCGCACATCAGACATAAACATTCTCAAAGCTCCAGCAATTGGTCTCATCACTTCCCAGTGGTTTGCAGACTGTTGTTAAAATAAAACAGAAAAATGACCTAATATTTTTAACAAAATAGTAAAATGTCTTACTTTTGGATTTTTCATGTGTTGTATGTTCTATTTTGAATAAAATGTAATAATTAGGGTTCAAGCACATTGTGCAAGAACCCTTTTGTATTTGTCAGGATTTTTCTTTTTCTTCTTCCTTTTCCTATTCTTCTTCTTTCTTCTTATTATTTTTTTCAGATGAAACACATTGTGGAGCAAAGACTATAAGACCCAGAAACACCAAATTTAGCAGGAAGGTAAAGCAGGCGTGACGTGACTCACTACCAATTGGCCAAAGGGAGCACTATAACAAATAGATTTTTGAATAAGTGTTTACAGAAGGCCAACAGGTAAAACCGGTTATTTAATTTTCACCTTGGTTTGGTGAGTGAAGTGTTTATTCTATTCAGGAGAACAAATGAGAGTTCTGGCGGTAAAATATCCTAACTAACATGACAATTTGAAGAATGAAAAGAATAAATCATTCAACTTAGAGATTCGCAAAATGCCTAGACAGATGATGCATTTATCACTTATGTATTCAGGTTCCCGGTGGTGTACAGCTCTCGGCTCATTCTGAGAAGTCCCGGGTTTCGTGGGATTATTTGTATCTAGCTGGACTGCAAATCTCTTATAATTCTGAATTCTTACCATAGAGAAACCTAGCTAATCAAGTCAATTAAGTTGACGGCTGGAGACTTAATATCATGTATAAATAGCTGTGTATATCACATGTCCGGCATGTGACTTAGCCTTTAAATTGACTATTGTTAAATGCATCCTAAGATGTTCATGAATAATTATTTTCTGCTCTCTAACTCAAAGATGGCTGCAAACTCTGTCTCCAAAAATTGGCTGAAAATAATTTTTTCACCCATGAGCGGGTTTACCTGAATTTGAGTGTTGTCTTTATTGGCCAATCAGTGTGTCTCTTCTATTATTTCAAGGATGTGCTCCTATGTACGTTTCGTCCTCATGAGGGCAGCGTGGAACCATGTATGTGACAATTTTTTTTTAACACTCACCAGATATTTAATGCTGTGGTGATAAATTAATTCCTTGACATCAGAAGAGGTTAAATGCAACACATATATATCTATAAGAAATAAACAAACAATGATATGTTAAGATTTATCCTCAAAAATTAATGTCAGTTGTTTCTTATATATGTTAATGCTTATTCAGTGTGATTATTAAAATAATAAAAAGACAAGAAACAAATTATAGATTACATTTATGCTTTGTCTAAAGATTAACACATTCCTAATCATGATAAAATAGCTAATGCATATTTCAGTTATAGACATACATTACAATAACTTTTAAAATAAACAAAGAACAGAGTATTTGGTGTTGCACCAGGGCTTTCTTTCTGTGAAGGGAGACTAACATTAAAAGAAACACCTTTTATTTTAAAACATTAAGACTTTGATCAAATCGTGTATCTTAGTAAGTGTCCATTTTCTGAGATGTGGAAGTTAGAATATTTGTCCTGTTTTGGTTCAAAGTTCTTTATGAAGGGAGAACTCAAATCATGGGGCAAGGAATTAGGTGTTGAACATTCCAGGAGCAGGGGTAGTTATCTGGTTTGTGACAACTATTTGTTCACTCTGTAATAAGTCTGTGGCAGACTAGCGTGTGTATTCTCCTGATGAGAAGGCCATCTGTGTCAATACAAGGGCTTGTGCCATTTTCCACACTTTGTTCTGCAAACAATTTCCAGGGCCACTCGAACAAGATAAGGCACCAGGATATGTCTTTATCTCGTCTTCCTCTGTGTTCGGTCTTCAGTTATTTTATGGCAGGGTCGTTGAGGTTTAATGAGTTCTTGGTAGCAGAGGAATTTATTGATAGTTAAATAAAAGAGGCCAACAGAAACAGTTCAAATCTTCAATTAATAAGATTCTTATTAATTTTCACTTTTGTATTCAATATGGCTACCATATGCAGATGAACCCTTCTGGAAAATGCAAAGTTTAATCTCTAACTCAAAAACACCTCAGACAAAAAAACTCTTGAGATTTAAGTTTAAGACTAGACTCTAAGGTGGCTGATCAAGTTTTGTGTATCTTATTGTTAGGTGGAGCTATAGTTGGCTATAAGGTGCTATGTAAATAACTATGTTATTGCACAGTCTATACTTAAACATTTGCCGTAATGTTATTCAGCACTCTGTCATGAACAACTTTGTAATTAAATATAATATCAGAAAATGTTATTTTGTTATTGCTGCCCATCCCCTGCTGCCCCCTCCCCTCACATTCATCTCTGCTGTCTACTATTTTTGCAGAACAGTAAAGAACCCTTAGCAAGAACTGTACACACGTCGTCGTCTTCTTACTTTTCTTGCCTGAAACGCATCTTGGAACAAGGACTGCAGGACCCAGAAACATCTAATATGGTAGGAAGGTAGAATTCTTATAGAACATTAACAATTGGCATTTTACAAATAAAATGTAGTCATCTTCATAATTTTGCTCAATTTTAGAATATACAGGGAGAAGCCATCAGGATGCTTTACAGTGCATAATTTAGTAGGTTGCAAATAACTGCAGGCTTCATTTTTCAAAGACAAATGGCAAATCTGGAAACATATGTCATTTTAACACAGAACTATACACACATGTATGTAGTCACAGTATGATGTATGCCAAGTTTCATCCATATTAGAAAGCTCTATTATCTACTTATATACAAATTATCTACTTTGCATATATTTACTTGCCTCATGGTTTAAAAGCTAAAGTCGCAGAACTCAGGAACCACAGGTCATATCAACACAAAAATACACGTTGTAATGCTTATTCATGCTTGAACCCGCTATTGTCGCATGTGGCTATGCGTTTTTACTTACATTTTAAACAGCTTGCCAACGTTTTTGGAAATGCCAATTTTAAATGGGGTATCTACCTCAAAGTGTTTAAAAATTAAAAATGTTTAAATAAATAAATAATTAAATAAAATCATTAAATAATCAAATGAATACATATACAAAAGGCTTGTGCGTTGGAGCAAAAATGCCGTAGTTAAGGTGAGTGTTTTGCCAAATGACTGTAAGTAATGGTGGTTTCTTTGGGACTTGCAGAAATCTGGGATAAAGTTAAGGGTTATGTATGAGGGATGGACAAAGCACGAGTTCATTGGTGTAGTAAGGTATGTTTTACCTAGGCTTGAAACCAAGACAATAAGATGCTGAATTGGAATTATGAGAAGAAGGCTAACAGGCCGCTGTTCATTATAAGCATGAGTGACTCGTTTTTTTTTTTTTTAGATTTACAAATTCCTAATCAACATATGAATTCCACATTACATGTTTGCTGAGGATTTGAATGAACCTTCAATAAACATTTGTAAAAAACAAGACCGCTGGTACATTACCTTAAATTTTTCTGCCTTGAAAAATAGTTGTTACAGAAGGCAATATGGGACAAGATTCCATCAATGTAGGGTATGTCCTATACTGTTTAATTTATGTAAACAATTGAGGACAGAGATCCATTAACCATTATCCATTAACATGCATACATTATGACCAGAGATAGAAGTCATTTATCTCCTACACACCAGGTTGTAGGCGCTATAAAATCTTAGCTCTGAAAACTGCAATCCTTGTTCTTGCATTGCAATGTGACTTCATAATGAATGAAATCAGTAAGAATTAGCAGTATACCATCATTATCTCATTATCTTCGCAGCTCATAGATCCCACCAATTTCTTTGCAAAAAACCTAGCAGGGCGCTTAAAGGGACACATGAAAATATTGTGCAAGGCAATGCCATTATGGTGTGGGAATTTGAACTTTCTATATTTGCACATATTATGTTATGGATGTTATGCAGCTTGGGTAGCTTGGGTAGCAGAAGGACCAGTGAATAGGTTTCTAATCAGAGGATGCACTTGGCCATGATTCTGCATGCAGGTCAAGCAAAGATTGGACTGGGTGTTTCGCCAAAATGATTAACAAAGAGTTATGTTAGGTTCTTGTCCCAAGAGAAGACATCTGCACATTTGGATCTGCTCTGGACCTGTCAGACAACTGGCATGTTGTCTAATGAGACAGTGAACAAAAAAAAGCCAATGATAGTGTTTTCGCTCTTCCTTATTTAAGCTAAGTTTATACAGCCCTACTTTTACACTAAGAGGAATCTCACAAGGGCAAGAAGCGTTGCACGTAAGCTGCTGCTTTCAGTGGAGGCAGAGTGTTTATTGACAATTCAATGAGGCTGGAGTGAATACAATGCTGTTCAGTACTTTACTGAAAGAAGCAGATAATCCAAACTTGTGAGAATGAATCACAGACAAAACAAACAGAATAAAACAAGTAAAATAGAAGATATTAGACATGAAATATTTATCCGTGGCAAGAATCTGGATAACAAACTTGGAATTGACCAGTACGGCAGTACTGAACAAAACATCACAGTGAAAGAAAGGTGCAGAGTGCTAATGAGTCCTAGATGTGTACAGCCTAGTGAAATTGATCATTGCAGTTCATTAATTAGGTCCTAAGCGTCCGTGTTTGATATCTGTGAGGGATTTTTGGAAATAGACTGAAAGTGTCTTGGTGCTTACACAGAAGAAAAATGTGAACTGGCAGTTCAACAGCAAAAAGAAAATCGAGCCAAAAACCACAATAGAGAAAACTAATATCAACTAGAAAGAACATTATATACGATGTAATATACAGTATATACTGTATATAACGTACATTATAATACAAACCCCTTTTACAAAAAATCTAGCATACTTAAAATGCACTAAAAATTCATTCATTCAATTTATTATATTCAGCTTAATCCACATGGAGTCGCAGGCCAGCCAGTGCCTACTTTGGTGCAAGGGCAGGAACAAGCCTAGACAGGCCACTTTATCGTTAGGCATGCACATATTCACACACTAAGGAGGAAACTTATTGAGAATTACACAACAAAAACAATAGTGTGCTTGGTTTTAACGTAACTTTATTCTTTCATGAGTTATTTACAAGCTTCTCTTTGACAATTGTGTTGATGTCTGGTGAACGCAGTACCTGGGTCATTACAGCAGATTTCAATGCAAGACACTATATGAGACAACCCATCTCCCATGCTGGGAGAACAGAAGATGGGAGAACAGAAATTTCCTTCATGCTGTGAGGAGACAGCACTTTCCCACTGCCCCACCATGCTGTCCACAATAAAAATTTTAACTGGTCATTTTAGAGTTAATTGAAAGTTTTCAGATAAAGAAAAATCTATGTTTATTGATTTTCAGTGATAAAAATAATTAGATTTGTTAAATGCGGCTCATTGTGAAAGGATTTGTGTTCATGATCAAAATAATCGGCATTTCAAGCTCCCAATGCTGCCAATGCTGCCAATGTTGGGTCCTATAAGCAAGACATTCTGTACTCCAGGGGCGCGCTATTATGACTGTGCTCAGACCTCCTAGGCAGCTGGAATATATAAATAAAAGAATTTCACTGGGCAGTAATGTATATGTTTCAAACACAGGATTATAATCTAAACTTATAAAACGTATATATCAATTCCTTCAATATACTTAAAAATCTTTTTGTTTAATTTGCGACATACATTTTTCATGAGGAAAAAGATCTGGACTGCAGAGAAGCATATTATAATATATTAAGTATATTCATTCTGTGTCTATAATATCATAGTAATGTAATTCATGCCGAATGAGGGACAGCACTGCTAAGAGGAATACGGTATTCCGGGGTAAGACATCATATTGACAGCACAGGGGCTTTAGTATGCATACCCTGCATGGGTGGCACGCATGAAGAACCCAGATTTGAAATGTCTATGTATATGTATATTTTCTAATGTAATAGTAAAAATGTCACACTCAGAATCTGATCCTGATCTCGTCTCCTATACCTGCCTGATCTACGCTGAAAGTCAACTTCTTGTTGGAACTCTTATCTCTCAGATATGAGCAGTTCTCCTGGGAACATCCGATGGAGTTACACACACTCAGCACTACACACACACAATCAAAGACTGTTTTTACAGAATGTTTAATCTATTATTATCCAAATAAGTATGGGATTCCCTAGAGTCTGTTTCTCATCATCTCAGGAAATAAGTACCACCGTTACCGTCCACCTAGTTCATTTGGTAAAAAAGTAACTTTTATAAACGTCATGATTAAATCCTGCATTTAATTTGCGCTATTTGAATAAAATGTAATTGAAATGTATTTTAAAAAAATAACTTAAATGTACTGTATATTGTGCTTTGAAAAAAAAAAACACAAAATGGTTCTTATATCCTTTTATTTAGAATGACAGGTATGAATCAAAGACGATGCTAACAGTTACAAAATATTAACAAAATAAATGGCTCAGAAAAACAAAAAGTGCTTCCAGTGATAATGGAACAAACATGGAGTATGCATAGTTTCTAAACAAAAGCAACACTACATTAACAAATACACACGCAAGTAAGAAATTGAAGGAATCAGCTCTAAAAGAAAATCCCCAAAATGTGGCTCAAATGTATTGTGGATTAATAAAGTGAGAATCAAAGACAAAATGTTTGCTTGCACACACACACACACACACCTACAAACAATACTCTTTCCGTCACAGACAGAAAATCTGTCACTGCTCAGTCTAAAGCTTTCGTTTCCCCTGGATATCACATGGCCACTTTTACTTTTGTTACCCCTTGTAATTTCTCATACCATCTTAGATCCTCATTTATTCCTACTGATAGTTTATTTTTAATTATAGAGACCAGATTGCCACCCTTCTAATTGTCTTGTAATACAATACAAGTAGTACCCCCTTTTACATTTCAATTTGATGCCCATTTTGAAACCCTTGCGATGTACAGTATGCCATTTGGGTGAGAGAAGAGAGTCTGGGACAGAAATGTTACTAGTTCTTGCCTCATCTAGCAAGTAACATTCACAGCATTGACACTTCAATTGCTCCCAGGTTCCCGTCTACTACCCCCTTAATCAGCCCACTTCCCAATTTCATTGCTTCATTATTGTTCGAATTGCTCATTTGCCTTTTTTACCACAATAATATGCCTCTTGTATGCCTGATCCCCCATTCTACCCCATGGCTTTTTTTTTTGTATTTTCGGCTTTTCCCTGCCACACAGCAAGTGACTTGCCTTGCCTAACTGGAAGATCTTATGCAGAATGCCCTTTATGACCCAACCTTGCCCTAAATATACAAATTGCTGAACCTAATACAGCCATGAATATACAACCCCACAATTTTAGGAATTTCCCCTTTAAAGCCTCTGAAAATAATTTGGCCACAGCCCTATCATTCTGAAGCAAGAGGTCATGTGGTCGCAGCATTCATCAACATTCAAAGAATGATAACACATGCTGGAGGCTTTTTAATAACACTGCCAATGCTGAGAGCATAACATATTCTAGCCAATATGTAATAATAGACTTCATATAATATTTATAAACTGTGAAAAATAAAAGAAAGCCAGTGAAATATCCACTTTCACCTTTAATAAAATTCAGACTATAGTTTTTACTAGAAAGTGCAGTTCCTGCAAAAACTGCGGTGCATCCATGGGTATAAATGCAGTCTTTAAGCCCATGTGACAGTAATGTTAAATGCAGTTAGAATTGATGTGTCATTTTCATGAATCTACTTGTATTTTATTCAAAAAATAATGTTTCCTTCTCCTTCCCCTGATGATGTATGTGCAGGTGGACATGTATGCAAGCATGCACGTGTGCGCGCCTTGTCTTTCTGTGTATGAGAAACGGTCATTGCTGGCTTCCTTGCTAAATATCTCAAAAAAACACAGTATGAAAAAAGAAACAAGTAATTTAGTAGATTTAAAGTGGACAAGTGTCTCTTCTGATATATAATAAAATGGTGTTTTTAGATGAACGTTTAAAATGTTTTGAGCAAGATTTGACATTATAAACAAGAGAATATATGCCGAGTAATGGCGATTGCGCATGCTCAACATTTGTGTATTTTACTTGGAATATATGTAATCTATGAGAGAGGAGACCTAGACCTTTGTTTTCATGTAAAATATGTGTGTATTGACCAAGAAATGGCAGATATATGACAGATAAATCAAGAATGTTAATATCAGTTTTGTTAAAATTTAACATGTAGTTCTATGGGGATTTTAAAGGAGGTGGGTCTGATCAAATGATCATAACTCAATAGAGAATGTATCAATCAATTATACAGCTTACAGAGGAGACCTGTGTCTACGATTTAAAGTTTAAATGGCATTATGAGACGGAGTTTAGAAAAGTTTTGATTAATTAAACAGGTCTCCTTCACAGAGTGGAGCTAGAGTGCTTTAATGTTGTATATCACAGGGTGTGCATTTTCAAGAGTGCTACAGAGTGAACGTAGAGTGCAATCAATCTGTAATTTGACGTGACCCGGTCAGATCATATTAAATTTCGTGTTCCTAGCTCAAAAATTGTTTTTTGTTTTTAGGTCAATTAGAAAATTTGGCCACAAAAATGGGCACAGCGGGCACCCAGATATTTGTTACTGTATACAAGCACATTTATCCCAAACATTCCGGTCATTTTGATATGTGACCTGTGCGATTCCTCATTAACTGCAGGAGAAGAAATGTGTATTCAAATGGGTGGAACTATAATAATAACTAGTAAGTGGTCAGTTAGCTAATTGCTAATGCTAATTGCAACATTTTATTCTAGCATGTCTTGCAGTGCTAATTGCTAATGCTAACTACTAATTGTAATGTCTGTTGGATAATGCTGATGGATAATTATAACAGCTAATGCTAACGTGTGTTAACCTTTTAATTTTTATTATTATTATAATTCCACCCACTTTAACGTGCATTTCTCCTCCTACATTTAATGAGGGATTGCATGAGTCTCATACTAAAATGACCATAAGTGTATATGTAACATGTGCGTGTTCTAAGATAATAGAGTTCTCTAACGGGGTGCCCGCTGAGCCAGTTTTTGTGACCAAAATTAGCCACTGACTTGACATTGCGCCAATGCTCGAACCAGATTGCAGCGAACCCAGTCATGTCAAATTACAGAGTGATTGCACTCTCAATTCTCTGTGTATTACTCTTTAAAAATCACTTCTATACTTGCAATGTTAAAAAAAGCTGTTTTTGAACTAAATCAATTGTTTTATATCTCAGTAGCATAGAATTATTTTACTTTGACCCAGAAACTCCATTTAAACTTCAAAACGTAGAAAAGGGTCTTCTTTATGGGGATATAAAAAATATCTAATAAGAGATTTAATTTCAGCTATAAACAACATTTAAACCTAAAACTGTAGAGCCATGTTCCTTGATAAAAGTTTAAAAAACGTCACTGACACTGAGTTATGAGGATTTGTTCAGCATTAGAAACTTAAAACTCTCCCATTAACTGCCATGTTAATTTAAGCAAATCAGATTTGCGTTTTCAATTTTTTTTTATTTGTGTTTAACTTGTCATAAATCAGACATTTTTTCTCTATTTAAATAATTTTTAACAATACAACGATCACCAAAGGGTCCTCTGTTGTAACATTTTTTCGACTAAGCGATAGTTTCTAAGATTTCAGAGTTATGGCTGTTTGTTCAGAGGATAAATTTCCAGCTTTCTTAGTCAGTATAATAAGGATTGTTTACTATTATTATTACTCTTTCTCTCTCTCTCCCACAGACTGTGCAGGCACACAATCACACACACATGTTGGTATTTTTATAGTTGTGAGGACAATCTATAGACTTTATTATAAATATAATGATAAGGTTACTGTTAATGCTAATTGCTAAAGCTAACTGCTAATGCTGACAGCAAAAGCTTATTGCTAATGCTAACATTTGTGACCATGGTAACTGCTTATGCTAGCTCCTAAATGGTAATTACTGCTAGCTAATGCTAATTGCTTATGTTATTGTTAATGCTAATCGCTAATCATAATACTAATTGTTATTGCTAACTGCACGACTAATGCCAACATTTGTCACAATGCTAATTGCTAATGTTAATGCTATGTGCTAAAATAATTGTTAATGCAAATAGATAATACTAACCACTATTGCTGAATGCTAATGTTAATGGCAATTTCTAACAAATTCTAATATTTGTAACAATGTAAATTGCTAATGTTAAATACTAATAGAAATTTCTATTAGCAATTAGCAATTGGTGTTAAGTGAAAGAAAGTGAAATACAAATTGCTGATCCTAATTGCTAATGCTAACAGTTAATGCTAACTGCTAATGCTAAATACTAATAGTAATAGATGCTTTATAATGTTTTAAATTAAAAACCCTTTTTCCCCTCTGGCACACCTCCTGAACAACCATTCATAACTCAGAATATATTTGAGATCGCTTACTGAAAATATTGTGAGTGGGGAAGACATGGGGCTTCGTTTTTATGTAAAATTGATATAGATTAATTAAAGAAATAATAATAATAATAATAATAATAATAATAAATTGAAGATCAATATGTTTGTTTGCAACACACATAATAATAAATCTAAAAACAATGTAATAACAAGAAATATTTAAATTGCCATTAACTGGAAGGAAAAGGTGGCAGGTTACAACATTATGGGCAAAATGTAACTATGTTTTGAGATTCCGGACTGGAAAAGTGCTAAGGATTATGTGCAGTAAGTTCAAAAGCCATCAAAAAGGGAAAAGCTTAAGTTACATTTCATATCTTATAAAATATATACAGAGCTGTGCAAAAGTCTTAGGCAAACTATTTTTGTAATAGAAAACATCATGTGTATTTTATGGATTCTGCAGTATTAACTCGGTACAAAAATACAGGGGTTAGACAAAGAAACTGAAACACCTGTCATTTTAGTGTGGGAGGTTTCATGGCTAAATTGGACAAGC
>JAOUQV010263114.1:0-14019 GCA_028565295.1 Aspidoras spilotus
GTATGTGTCATTCCCAAGACGAATTGACGCTGTATTGCCCGCAAAAGGAGACCCTACACCATACTAATAAATTATTGCAGTCTAAAACCAGGTGTTTCAGTTTTATTGTCTAACCCCTGTACCTGCGTATGTGTGTTCCTAATCCAGTGATTGCTCAGTGTGTAAACAATTAATTACCTACAATGATAGAAGAGCATACAATCTGCAATTATTTTTTTAAATGTAACTCCATACCATAGTTCGAGGATTTGTGCTCAGAATCCTGAGTGACATGTTTACACATCCTTTAGAATTCAATCACCCATGCTTCATTATTCAGACACACACGACCGTGTCTTTCAGCACAGATTTGGTTTCATTGGATCTGGCGGGGCGAGGGGCGAGGCTGTAGTCTCATACACACTGTTGTGTTCAGTGAAAAGACCCGCGGAGTGTCAGGTATCAAGCAGAACTTAAAGAGGGTGATGATAAACAGGAAGTG
Source organism: Aspidoras spilotus (assembly GCA_028565295.1). Lineage (NCBI taxonomy): Eukaryota > Metazoa > Chordata > Actinopteri > Siluriformes > Callichthyidae > Aspidoras > Aspidoras spilotus. Next base: position 482 of record JAOUQV010263114.1, read on the forward strand.
CAACCCAAGTCGTGGCTATAGCATGGGCGGTTAATGTGGGAGGCTGCTTTTTACGAACTACGTGCTGATATCCACGGTACAGTACATCTGTAACTTATACCACTTCACTGCTCTGCAGGATAATTAGCATAAGTGCAGCTTGACCTCTGCACCTGATGCTAAATGGTACTTAGGTACTTACAACTTGTGCATTTGTTTTAAACAGATACATACAAGAAGCTTTAGTATAGATTCTGCTTTAAAAAAAGAAGCAAAATACACGATATTGACCACCCATCCAAATTATGCCAATCAGGTGTTCCAATCACATGGACACAGGTGTATAAAATCAAGCACCTAGGCATGCAGACTGTTTTTACATGAATGTGTCGCTCTCAGGAGCTCCGTGAATTCCAGCGTGGAACTGTCTTAGGACACCACCTGTGCCACACAAATCCAGTCGTGAAATTCCCTCCTCGTTCCTAAATATTCCACTGTCAACTGTATTATAAGAAAATGGAGGTGTTTGAGAACGACAGTAATCCAGCCACGAAGTGGTAGGCCACATAAAACGAGGAAAACGTCTTTTGGAGGAAACTGAAGCACCCAGAGAAAACCAGCATAACCAAGTGGAGAACAAGCAAACTCCAAAAAAGGAAACCCCCTATCTGGGATTCGAACACGGGTCTTTCTGTTGTGAAGCCACATCACTTCTCACTGCACCACCGTGCCACCTTTATAGTTTTTGAACCATTAAAAAAACTATTCCAACCCCCCCATCTTCTGGTGTTTTCCCTGCCATCAATGGTCGCCACTGCGAGTCACTTGCATTATTTCCGGCTTAGGACCGGACAGTTTAGTGTGTCCAGTTCACTTAGCATACATGTCTTTGGACTGTTAATAATTTTTGAAAAGTATATAATAATCTGCATTGACTTTGAATTGTCCCCGACACTTATTTAAATGTTGGACTGTAGAATTAATTTAGAGAGTGATCGCACTCTTTGTTCACCGTTTCATCGCTCTTCAAAAATCACCCAATACAATTTACACTATGGAAGATAATAGAGTGTGTGATGTAGAAGACAGATAAAGGGAAGAGTGTAGAACTCCATGTAACTGCTATGTTGCAGAGATCCTTTCTCTAATAACCACATCGTTTCACAAATGACCGTTTTGAAGTATGACGATTCCTTTGGGCACTGGCACTGAAAGGCCTCATTGAGATGCATCATATATTTCAGCAGTTCAGATCCCGGGTTCTGTGATGTTTAGGTGTATTTAAACTGTCAATACTGGCAATTTTTCATAAATTCACACAATTTCCTCACATCTAAATGCCAGGGCTCCTCTCATTCCTAATCTCTTCAGCTATTTGGCTATTTTTTTTTTACCTGATACATTTCTAGTACTTATGTATTTCTTCAGGAAATGGAAATCTATTTATATTTCCAATTTAAACTAAAATTTTACCAAATAGCATGGCTTGCCAGGAAATGATGTCACCCAACGCTATTCCAGGCAGATATCCCTGGGATATCTGTGAAACCTGGAGACTTTTATTTTCAGTGGGGCTGCAGCCTGTTGCATGACGCTGTGAAACAAGTTCCTTAGAGAATGCAGGCATGAGTTTCATCAGAAATGAACCTGTGCACGATGAGATGTTCTGAAAAACATTGCACATATGAGTTGCCTCGAAATCCACATGGTACACTCGGTTGCCGTGGCAACTGACCAAGGACCGATGCTCGTCTTTCTGTATAATGGCAGCGGCACCTAAATGTCGGCATGTTACCTCAGCATTTGAATCGTTCATATGAATTTAGGACAGAAATATATTATTCATTAAATAATTACCATAAACACTTATTAATGCTATACATTTTACACTGAACAATCACTGGATTAGGAACACCTGGGGCAGGTGGCACATGATCACTGATAAAGTGCCCTCAAATGGTGTTTATATCAGAATCGGCTCTCATATAAGGTGTTAATTTATCCACTGAATAGCAGGAAAGTAATATTAACAAGCTACGGATGACCATGACTACGACTTAAATAATTCTGACCGCAGACATAGAGCTGAAGCCTGGAGCTGTGATGCCATTGTGCCTCTAGAATCTAGGTGCCGGCTATGTGCGGTTAATTTGTGAGCCGAGCGCCGAACTAGAGATTTAAACTATTTGATATGATGCATATGGAGGATTTTCAGCCCTGTGGAGTCAAACAGCTGGACTAATTTGTTATTCAGCTACGTGACTGATCCAGTTATGGTTCAGTTTAAAAATATACATGTGGAACGGCTACCGATAAAGACCTTAAACTGAATTGTGTCAATAATCATTTAATTAATTGGACTTCACTATAAATAAAGCATTTTAGTGCAAATATGATTCATATATTTTTTTTAAAAAGTTCAGTTTTTAATGATTTTATGAGTTTATTAGTTATTCTTGCAGGTGAATAAATGCTATTGTACTTTTATTTTGCTTTGGTGTGTGACATCCTTCTAAATGGAATAAGAAGTGTCCCACACCTAATAAATTAATTTGTTTTATTTAAATGCACTTAGTTTTATTTCTTTTAATTTAATTAGACTGAAAATATTTTTTTTAATTTACAACAATATAAATAGATGATGATGATGATGATGATGAATTTAAGGTGAATTTCAGGCTTTTCTGTTAATTTGTTTATTCGACTCCTGAATTATTTTAGACGCACTGATGAATAATAATAATAATATTAATAATAATTATTATAATAATAATAGAGAAAAATAAAGACTAATAATAGAAAGTGGAAGACAGAGGAAATGTAGAAAAGGGAAAAGTTTATTTGTTTTTGTATTGAAGACCTAATTACTTATTTATTTATTTTTAATTTTTATTTTTCATATCCAGTTTATATCAGGAGTCAGTAAGCGAGCGTGCCAACATTGGGTTATGCAACGTTACGTTGTTATTCCTCTCCACAGTGGCGGGCGGACGTTTTCGCCTGGACTGGAGCGCTGAGAGTTCCTTATCAGACTTTGCTCTTTTTGGCACGAGCAAGCGTGGCGGTTTGTCGCGTCTCCTGAGCGTACCGTTTGAGGGACTGGACAGTAGCCTTGAGGTGCCAACATTTTGTTTTTCAAAAGAGTGTGTGTGTGTGCGTGCGTGTATGTGTCACACTGACTGAAAATAGCTGCAACCCGAAGTTCTTTCAGCCGCCCACATCCAAGCCATCAGTAAAGGAAGAGAGAATGTCTTCCTCATACTGCCCAGGTTGTTATAAAGAGACAGCAGGAATAGTCTGTGTTGTCTCATTTTGAGCACCAACTTGGGTGCCAGTTCCCTGTACTTCAACTCACAAGTGGACTTGGCCCCAGCGTTACTCACATAAATTAAAATGGTTATACATTTAGAAAAAAAAGCTGCATTTTAACAGTGAAATTTAAGAAAAATGATAAAAATTATAATTCGTTCATTTACCGATTATCCAAAAAATGAGTAAAATGTAGACACCCCACAGGTTCGGTCATTTTCACTGATTGCTCTGTGTTTGATTGTTTGCTAGTTCCCACACTCCCCACACTACATGAGCTAACAAACAACTAATACCCCACACACTTGAAGGTACTCGCAGGATTGCATTAATTTATAATGATTTATTCAAATTTTTACACAAATCCATTGTCAATCAAGATTCTGCTGAAAAACAAAAACACACATTGGAAACACATGCATTTCTTTCAGCATCTCTCACTGTACTGATTAGCTTATTAGCATAAATAAATTGCTCATTCTGTACTCAGTTACTTTCCCAGGTTCATGAATATGCATAAGTAAACAAGCAGGAAACACATTCTCAGTTTGCTAACCAGGTGTTACTTCACAATAACAACCAGGATTTCTTTTCGTCATTAGCTTAGTTGCTAGTTTATATTTTGTAGCTAAGCACCCAGACAGTTCACGATTACATCAGTTAGGTTGAAACTCTGTAATAGATGAGATTAGCATGTTGCTAATACCTGAAACAAGTTTATTTTTCATAAACAGTTTAAACAAAATAATAAAACAAGTCTCCTTCTTCTCTGTGAGGTTTAACCCCCTAGTTAATAACTTGTAAACCATGTGATCAATTGGATAGCTCCTAATGGTCCCCTAGCGATTCAAAAGGCCTATTTAAATCGATGCTGCATTTAATAGAAAGTTTTAATTGATTTAGATTTTATTTTCTACATCTAAATGTAAGAATTATTAAGAATGGTCACTGGTTTAGGAACACCAGGCCAGTCTTGTGTTGGTCAGCCTTTATGATTTGTGCTAGAAAATGATTATTACCAATGATTATTTTTACAATTCTTCTCCTTGTTTTCCCTTACCTCAACAGGTGTACCTAATGAAGTGGCCAGTGAGTGTATGTTGAATAACAATATGTTTATGCCTCAAAGCACAACCATAATAATAATAATAATAATAATCATCATGTTTGCACTGCAGAGCGTGTCATTTCTTCCCGAGCCAGACGTTCCTCTATTTGCCTTTCAGCTTATTGGTTGTTGCCAATGATTATGTCACTATTTACGTGAGCCAAGACTTAAGACTTACGATAATATTAAACACGGTTTATGAGAAAAAACTGCAATCTTTAAAACTACAATCCTGACCACTTTTACCAATTGTGACGACACAAGCGTCAACGCAACTCTGGCAAGGCATTAGGCAAGGCAACTTTATTTATATAGCACCTTTTGTACACAGATAGATAAACAAATTCAACCAGTTTTTAAAAGAGAAAGAAAAAAAGAAAACATTTAAAAAACATTTTAAACTAAAATCTAGTCCAGCTCGAAGAGGAGAGATTTCAGTCTGGATTTAAAAGTGTTTAGTGTCGGTGATCTTCGAGTGTCCTCTGGTAACTGATTCCATTTAACAACAGCATAAAAACTAAAATGCGTCTTCTCCGTGTTTAGTCTTTACTTTAGTCAGAAGAAACTGATTAGTTCCTAAAGCTTCTAAAAGTTCTGCTGGGCACATATCAAATCAGATAAATAAGCAGTTCCAATGCCATTTAAACATTTTTATATACTAGTAACAAAACCTTGAAATCTATCCTGTAACATACAGATAGCCAGAGTAGGGATTTCAAAATAGGGGTGATGTGTTCTCTCCTTTTACTTCTAGTAAACACTCTAGCAGCTGCATTCTGAAGTCCAGTCCATTTTTTGCAAGTTCAGTCAGAAGAAAATTGCAATAATCAATTCTACTGGAAATAAAGGCATGGATGAGTTTTTCCAGGTCTGATCTTGTTGGGAAAACGCTGATTTCGTTACTGATTTTATGTGACCGCTGACACTGAGATCATGGTCGGTCATTACAACAAGGTTACAAGCGAACTCTGTAGATTTTAGATATACTGCTAGTTTTGCCTCTCCTGTTTATTCTAAAACTCTCCTGTTTAAAAAAAGACTCTCGTCTAAAACGAATCTAAAATCCTTGTCCCATCACCTAGAAACTCCATTTCAATGTTACTTTGTAGAAATACTTGTTCTTTCTCATCCCTCAAACAAGCTCGCGTTCCGGGTCATTGACAATTTGTTTTGTAAATAGTGTTAAAAGTTCCCCTTCAATAACCGTGACAGATTTCAGCTAAACTTTGATATAGAATCTTTCATTTTTTGCCATAACCTGTGGGCTTCACTGTGGCAGAGGTAAGGGCTGCCTCCCATTCAATATTTTCCCCGAACTTTATGACAGATCAGCCAGAATAAATTTGTTTGGTAAAGTTATACACTATATTTCTAAAAGTATTTGCTCACTTATTGAAATGATCGGAATCAGGTGTTCAAATCACCTCCATGGCCAAAGGTGTATGAATGCTTCAGCCTAACAAGACATTTTGAACAATTCACAAAGCAACAATTGCACAAAGCAATGTCCATAAAGACACAGATGACACAGCTGAGTCTGGTGTGGATGAACTTGACTGACCTGCACAGAGTCCTGACCTTAATCCGAACATTTTTGGGTTGAATAGGAGCAGAGACTGAGAGCCAGGCCTTATCGTCCAACATTAGTGTGTGACCTCACAAATGCACTTCTGGAAGAATGGTCAAACATTCCCATAAACACACTCCTAAACCTTGTGGATAGCCTTCCCAGAAGAGTTGAAGCTGTTCTAGCTGCAAAGGGTAGACCAATATCATATATAACCCTATGGATTAGCATATATGAGAGTCAAGGCAGGTGAGCGAATACTTTTGGAAATAAATAAATAATTGGTCTCTGTGTAACAAATGTGTATAGTATAAATATGAAATAAAGGTGTTTACAATCATATTTGTGACAGAGAGATAGCAACAAGCAGATACAAATTGCTAATAGGACACACAACAGCTATAAATATTTATTTATTTATTGTTTAATGTCATTCTCAGCACCAGTGTGTATTCTAATGACAGAAACATGGTCATACTCATAAACAAGTCTCATATCATACACAAAGTCACATATATACTATATATACACCCAATCTAATGACAATTGAGCATTTACAAATTTACCTAGCGTTCATGTCTTTGGACTGTGGGAGGAAACCCTGAGTAAACCCACATAAACACCGGGAGAACATGCAAACTCCATCCAGAAAATCCCAGGTCTCTCCATCCAGGGATGAAACTTGGGTCCTCTTGCTCTGAGGCAATAGCACTTTCCACTGCGCCACCGTGCCGGCCCACCCCAACATTTAACGTAAAATATTAGTTCACCCAAAACTGTTTATATTGCATCGCGAAAAAAAACAATTCCACTTGAATACACAGTATCACTGAAAGTACCCTCCGGGTTTTCCGGGTTGCCTACAACAACCCGAGGCTTGCAAGTGGAGTGAATGGTCAGTGCAGTCCGTGCATAGGCAGTAAAGGTGCAGCCTGCTCGAATTAATACAATGAATACTCATAATACTATAATAAGATTATTATACAAGATTCTGTTTAAGACGGAATATAAATCAAATTAATTTAAAAACAAAACATGTATTTATTTATTTATTTACCATAAGGCATCAGCAGGCCCTTTGCAATGGGTTCAAGTAAACCAAGCAATTGCTTGGGGCCCCGAGCTGGCCTGGGCTCCCTGTCAGTAGGATTGCCAGTTGTCCCAGTTTTTTTTCAGACACACTGTGTGAGGGCAAGCGAAAATATGGATACACACTATATTAAGTACAGTGTTGGAGGTGGGTTTGCTTGGGGCCCCCAAATTCATTGAAGCGGGAATCAGGGAATCAGTGTGCTGCGTGTCAGAAAGGGCATTGACAGGAGAGAGAGAGATTTAGTTTTGTAGCGCGAGCCACCGAATTGAACCATAACCGTTAGATGTGACGTGACGCGCATGACGTCATTCCGGTCGTCGCAGCGACACGAGATGTCTAGTAGATCCCCCCAATCTCCATCCCCCTTCACCCGCTCCCTGGAGACATCCGTTCCGTGGTGACCGGTTGCTATAGAAATACTGTTTTTTCGGCGACAGCATTAGAGAGAGAGGGAGAGAGAGAGAGAGATAGAGAGAGAGAGAGAAGAGGGTCGCTAACGGAAAGGCGACGTGGCATGTGTAATGTGAGGAGCAGTCTGGTCTCGTTCTGCCGGTTCGCACATGGAAAAGCTGCTGTTCTTCTGCGGCGCGAGCGGCGATCCGCCCACTTTGGTATTCTATCATTTTCTGTCTTCATTTTTTCTGTCTCGTGGGTGTGTGTGTCTGTGTGTCCGAGCGTGACAGCATGCTTATACTGCTCGAAAGGACTGCATTTATTTCATTCATATATCATCATCTTTTTTGCTCGCGTGATTATTATGTCGCTGTCCAAGTGCTGGACAGGAGCCTCCCCGGAGCGTCCTCCTTCCACCTCCGGTAACGCGGCGTTGATGAGTCGCCATGATTCGCGTGTGCGCTCTCTGTATCTCTAACATGCTCTCCTCCTTGTTTTGTCTTTTACTTATTAGGTGTGTTTGTGTGTGTGTGCGCGCGCCGTTAGGATTGCTCGGTCGTCTGTGCCGTTATGAAACCTGTGGAGCGCTTGTTGCTGTAAGAGTGGGGGAGAAGGGGTGCGGGCAAACCTCGTGCGTTAAATAAGTACACCCTCTCTGGATTAGGAACACCTGGCTAATATCTAGTTGCTCCACTTTTTTGATTATTTGAAGCATGCAGACTTCGGGGAACAAACTCCACATCCTCCATATGCCATAAGCTTTATCCGTTTGCCTCGCTATCCCGACGATTTGGAGCAAACACATGTTTCTGAAACGCTAGCAGAACACCTAAAATCAACAGTCACTTCGTTTTCCCCATTGCTGACCTTCTGTTGTTCAGCATACAGATCAAAATTATGCAAGAGCCACTTTATTAGTGAACATATTCCACCTGCCACGTGTTGCTAATCCATTGATCAGTCAGTGCATTTGAACAATAAAACTTTGAATTGAAAAAAATGAATTGTAATGTTGTTGCATTGCGTGTTTGAATGTACAATTGTGCAAGTGTACACAGATATCTAATGCAAGGGCCTTTAATTATGATTATCAGTCACTCACCATCATCATCACCATCATCATCATTACTATAGCAGCAGAAGCTTTGTGTGTTTGAGTTCATTGTTAAGGCGATCACTTGGTCAATGAAGAGACACTGAAGTGCTTTTGACAATAAAGCGAGAGAAACTATTAATAGCATCATGGTCTGTACTCTACTCAGCGTGGAGCTGTGGTGACGTCAGCAGGCGACGGAGCTTTAGAGTGAGCGGCAAATGGGGAGCCTAAAGACTAATCCATTGCCATTACGAGAATAGAACTGAAATGAATGAGTGTTATTTAGCTTGAAAAGAATTATATTGTTATTCCTCATAATATACTGTTTTAATTATTGTTATAATTCTTACGCACATTTATGCAAAAAACATCTGGCCAGAACGACTCAACAGTTCATACAAAGATAATTATGCAGCTGACTGTGGTAAAAACCTCCGGTGACTTTGAATGGGGCTGATTATAAACTGCCGTCACTCTGCCATTTCTTGAGCTACAAACCCCCCTGCTAGTGATTGGTTCACATTATATCACTCCATGGGAGAATTTAGAGTGTGTGATGTCACAGAGAGATCAAAGGCAGAGTGTACACTGTTTCCGGAAGCTTGCATTGGAAAGTTCCAACTGAGAAGGATTATAGAGTAGAAATATAAAAGTTCTATGTGTTTCTAAACTGTCATAACTCAATTAATTCACACAACTGCTACATTCACAAGTGGTCCTCTGGCATACATGTTCTATGGTTATACCAAATGTTATACCCGGCGTATTTATCATACCCGTCACTATCGTTCAGGAAATACAAATCTAGTTAAAATAATCATTTATCATCAATATTAATGGGGATGACAAAAGAATGCGTTCATTTCTATTAATTAATCACAGAAGAAATGTTTTACATTTTTTTTACCACTGATTAATCACTTCCCCCTTTTGCCCTTAATTAACGCTTCTGGTTACTATAACATGATGGATGTACTACTTGGACCTGTGTTGTAAGATAAAGGATAAAACCGAGTGGGAAATCGGTGAATATTTTTATGGTACGGTATATTTCCAAAAGTATTCGCTCACCTGCCTTGACTCACATATGAGCTAATCCATAGGGTTCCGTATGACGACAGTCCACCTTTTGCAGATACAACAGCTACAACTCTTCTAGGAAAGTTGCCCACAAGGTTTAGGAGTGTGTTTATAGGAATTTTTGACCATTCTTTCAGAAGCTCAATTGTGAGGTTACACACTTATGTTGGACTAGAAGATCTGACTCTCAGTCTCCACTCTAATTCATCCCAAAGATGTTCTGTTGGGTTAAGGTCAGGACAAGTTCATCCACACCAGACTTTGTCATCCATGTATTTATGTACCTTGCTTTGTGCCCTGGTGCACAGACATGTTGCAAGAGTCACAAAGTTGGGAGCATAGAATTGTCCAAAATGTCTTGGTATACTAAAGCATTCATACACCTGTGGAAATGGAAGTGATTTAAACACCTGATTCTAATCATTTAAATGGGTGAGCAATTACTTTTGGAAATATCCTGATGGTAAAACTAGTATTTTGTCTTAACAAGCCACACTATCGAATGATTTAAGATGCGAACTCAAACCTCTATCTGCCTCCATATTCATATCCACATAGCGTCGCCCTTACATTAAAATAAACCTCAATCATCCTCACTGTCATAACAACCATATTTACTATAACCTTTCTTCAACATCACTATCCTACTCATCACTAATTCCCACATCACCCTCCTCATTATCTCCACAACCTAAAATAATATCAACATTGTACTCATTATCATCAAACCCCCACCAACCTCCTTATCACACTCATCACCATCATCCTCCTTTTCCTATTTTAATGGCCGCTTATCTTTTTTCAGGTAAATGTTGAGGACCCTGTCACTATGTTGCCCAAATCTAGAAGAGCACTCACAATTCAAGAGATCGCAGCTCTTGCCAGATCCTCACTTCATGGTACACACACATGCATTTGTATTCTTTTACACATCCACCCGCATTTGTTCATTCCTTCCTCTAAAACATTTGGTAATGTTTATTCAGGTATCTCCCAGGTGGTGAAGGATCACGTGACTAAGCCGACGGCAATGGCACAGGGACGTGTCGCTCACCTGATTGAGTGGAAAGGATGGTGCAAACCCACCGATGCTCCCAACGCCCTTGAATCTGACTTCAATTCATATTCAGATCTGTCTGAGGGCGAACAAGAGGCCCGGTTTGCCGCAGGTTAGTGCGTGTGCATCATACATATTTGTGCCAACATATTTCCCAGACGTTGCTACACTGTATTGCCAAAAGTATTTGATCACCCATCCAAATGATCGGAATCAGGTGTTCCAATCACTTCTATGGACACAGGTGTATATAAAATCAAGCACCTAGGCATGCAGACTGTTTTTACAAACATTGTGAAAGAATGTGTCGCTCTCAGGAGCTCAGTGAATTCCAGTGTGGAACTGTGATAGGACGCCACCTGTGTATCAAATCCAGTCGTGAAATTTCCTCCTCGCTACTTAATATTCCACAGTCAACTGTCAGCTGTATTATAATAAAATGGAAGTGTTTTGGAACATTCTACAAAGTCAAAAACTACAGACCTCCTAAATTAATGTGGCCTTCACATTAGCTCAAGAACAGTGCACAGAGAGCTTCCTGTAATGGGTTTTCATGGTCGAGCAGCTAAATATGTGACCCAAGGCAGGTGAGTGAATACTTTTGGCAATATAGTGTATGTAAACTGTCTGGTAATTTTATTAATTAGAGCGTATCGCTAAACATATCCTCCTCATCATCATTACTTTCATAACCCTCATGTTTCATCACCATCACTGTCATCACTCTCATCACCATCATCATCCTCCTTGTACAAAGGGGAAATTAATCCAGTCTTGATTTTGTCATATCTGTGTTCTGCTTATGGAGTAAGTGTGTGTGTGTTTTCATGCTTGAACTGGCTTTAAGTAATTTCATTATGTGCACACTGACATACCACATTCTCATTCATACATTATAGACTGAATTATTATAAATTACGATTCACATTCCACGGATAAAACTCCCCAAAACTCTTTTCATATTACCCAAGTAATGTCAAAAATATTGATACATCAATACGTATCGATACTGGAAATTCGGAAACGGTACAATACTCGCTTCCCTTAGTATCGATCCTATTCATATTAAATGCCCTTTTTTAGTCCGTCCAGGCTTCCATAACTCATGGAGAGGTTTGTAATGCGTAAATAGAAGCTAATGTGAAAGCAGTGTGTTTCGAGACTGTCTTGATAAACAAGGAAGGGAGTAGAAGTGCTTTCGGATTCGAAGCAGATAACGATAGAAAGCGAAAGGACACGAACAAGCCGGTGTGCAAGTGCTGCTTTAGAAGCATTCCGACAAAGTGCGCTAGCACAAAACCGCATGCAGATTTCTATAAAATTTACAGAGAGGTCGGTGATTGTTTACATTTGAAGTATTACTGAATCATACAATAAAGCTTCTGATCATATATAGTTGGTATGTTTATTATCATATCTTTATCATATGCTTTAAGAGCCGTAAATGCTAACGACGGCTAAGATAACTGTGATTACATTAAATCAACAGCTGAGTTTATTAAAATAAAAGAATATATTTACAATAATTCACAGTGAACAGGTTAGTTAATACACAAGCTCGTGCCCTATGACCATGTGACTGCTTTTTTGTATGTAAATGTATTTTTAAATTAATATTTTACCGTTGTATTAAAGTTTTGTATCACTATCTATATCATACAATCTTCCTGGTAGGAAAGTGTAGACTATTGAGTGTTTTTAAGCGTTTTAGTAAAGCTTTTTAATAAATCGCAAGAAGGGGGTAATTAGATATAATTCTTAATTCCAAATACATGTTATTATCTGCACATTTTGCCTATTTAATATACTTAATATACTTTAATCTATAATAAAATTAAAAATATGTAACGCAAATAATAAAAAAGTAATTCAAGCTTCGAAAGGGAAATAAGACATGTATCTGATATTGGTATCGAAATAGTATGGAAATTTCAATATTTTTCAAGTATCGTATCGAAGTTGTATTTTTTAGTATCGTGACAACACTATAATACACTAGAGTATAAAAGGAGTTAGCTAAGTAACATAGCTAGTAGAACTAGCTAGCAGCAGTGATAATCAAGCATTAATATTAATTTTAAAAAATATTACAAGCTAATGCACATGCAGGAAACGTCCGTCAGGAAGAGAGTACATATTGTACAGTCTGAACGGTTAGCATCGTTTCAATTCAATGAAGGTTTTACCTCAGTTGAGTCACAGAGAAGCCCATACTAGTCGTGGGTATTCAAGCTAGCACTAACAAAAGAGATTTATAAACACTAGACAGGGAATTTTAGATAAACTGTTGAAAGATCTCAGGTTATAATCCAAATAATAACCGCAGATGAACTGTACGTAAATAGCTAGCTAGCTAATGAATTAATGCTTAGACCATCTAGTAAAGTGTAACCATGGATATGACTCGTGGTTAGAAAATAAAATAATGTAGAAGACAAATGGAGGGAAGACAGAAGGGTACATTCACACAATCTGTGAGGAGAATAATGGGATGTCTGTTCGCATACTGCCATGGAAACTGAGAATGTTTTTTTTTTTTTACCTCAGTCGGGCAACTATATTTTAACAACTATGTCCTGAAAGTTATTAATTACAATTACTAAAATGAAAAGTGCTTAGAATTGTTTTTAACTACATCCATTCATTCATTATCTTATCAATCAACACGGGCACACATTCACACACTAAGGGCTACAGGGGTTGGACAATAAAACTGAAACACCAGGTTTTAGACCACAATAATGTATTAGTATGGTGTAGGGCCTCCTTTTGTGGCCAATACAGCATCAATTCATCCTGGGAATGACACATACAAGTCTTGCACAGTGGTCAGAGGGATTTTAAGCCATTCTTCTT
>JAOUQV010263641.1:0-14016 GCA_028565295.1 Aspidoras spilotus
CCGGGAGAGTTTTGCCCTCGCTCTTCTCAGGGCTGGCTTGTCTCCTGTTTTGAAGGCGGAGTCTCGGGCTTTCAGCAATGCACGCACCTCTGCGTTTATCCAGGGCTTCTGGTTGGAGCGGACTAGCTGAATGGCAGCATCCGGAATTCTGTCGTTGAGCCATGTCTCAGTAAAAAAAAAAACACAACAGTACCTGGATTCTCGCCGAGTAGTTCTCTCAAGTCGGATGTAGTCTAGTTTATTTTCCAGCGAGCAGACATTGGAGAGCAGGAGAGACGGGATTGCTGGCCGGGTTGGCTTTTTTAGCCTAGCATGGACTGCCACTCGCTTACCGCGCTTTTGTTTACGCTCGCACCGCATTCGGCGTCTCTTCCTCCGGTCCCCGGCATCAGGAAATGACGAGGCTTCAGGGCTTTGACTCCGTAGCAGGCAGAGGTCGCGTAGTTTCTCCAACACATCATCATTTATGCTGTTTTTAGTATGTTTGCGGTGATGAAGGAGTGTCAGACGGTGATATACATAGACATCAGTAGTTCCGACGTCCATATACCAGAGGTAGGAATTGGAAAAATTAAGAAAAAAAACTCTTAAAAGACAAAAAACACCGTTTTTTGCCGCCTCAATTGTTTTCTGGTAATTTGAACTATGTTTATGATGATTTCACCTTTTTACATGCAACAGCTTGTAAGCTTTAATTCTCGAATGCTGTGCCGCCATTTTTAAGGCCATTATTTACATTCTACTACATAACACTCAAAAGAATGGCTCTTTAGATATGTTTACAGTGCACTATTACTTCAGAACTTCTTACCTAAACATTTATTTGCTTGCTTTCTACCTTCAGAAAAAATGCCATCTTGTCCCATCCAAAACAATAGCAATATTCTAGAGCTCGAATGACCACAGAATATAACGTTTTTCCTTCAATTTGTCCACAAATACAAAGATTAAAATATCCTTATTTGCTTCATAAGAGATTTTCATCACCAATGAGTTATTTAATGTTAAAAAAGCATCCCAATTGGATAGTTGGCGGGTATGGAGACGCACGTCACTTTAACACTATCCAAAGTAAATAGACAATATGTTCAGACACGCTTCCTGAAACTGATTGACGAATGTTTAAATAAACACATAGATACATAGTTTGTGTAGGGAAAAGCCCACTTTAAAGGCAGGATATGATTGAGTAATTACAATGCGCCTTCATTATACATGGTGTGCGTCATAAAGTTTTACAGCCAACACAGCCCCAGGCCCTCTTAAATCATTTTCTTAGATTGAAAGACACTTATATTTTTCTATTAAATGAGAAATTGATAAAATAAAAGTACACACACATAAAGTGAAAGGAATTTTTTATATGGATTTGGTGATACAAAAGTGCTACTTTTGGAAATTGATGCATATCTCCTAAAGTTAGTCAAGACCTTACTGCTGTTGTTGCCCGTTGACTTCTTTGCTCTGACCGGTTCTTTCTTATTCTGACCACCTCTTATTCCATTTTTTTTCTAACCTTTTGTTCTCTCTGGACCAAGCTTTATCACATGAGGGTGTGTTGTATGTAAAACACGTCCCTTCTTAGTGACCAATAGCTCGCATCCTTTGGCTTCCAGAGGGTGTTTTAATGATTGACAGATTTGTCCTCAAGGTTGCAGTATATTATAGAGAATTTGACAGTATCCTAACATTGATCCAATACAGTACTTAATGGCATTTTATACTGTATGTGGACATAAAACTCTGTTTTCTTGATACCTGAAGAGTAGCAGAATGTATAACTTACTAGAGTAATTAATAAACAATGTCCCCCCAATAACTAAAATGTTAGTTACTTAGTGTATCAGTATTACACTATATTTCCAAAAGTATTCATTTACCTGCCTTGATTTACTAATTAGCTAACCCATAAAGTTCAATTTGATGTCGGTCCACCCTTTGCAGCTAGAACAGCTTTAACTCTTCTGTGAAGGCTTTCCACAAGGTTTAGGAGTGTGTGAATGGGAATTTTTTACCGTTCTTCCAGAGCACATCTATGGGGTTGGACACTGACGTTGGACGAGAAGGCCTGGCTCTAAATCTTCGCTCTATTTAATTTCAAAGATTTTCTGTTGGGTTAAGGTCAAGACTCTGTGCAGGCCAGTCAACTTTACCCACACCAGACTTTGTCATCCATGTCTTTACAGATCTTGCTTTGTGCACTGGTGCACAGTCATGTTGGAAGAGGGAGGGGCCAGCTCCAAACGCTTCCCACAAAGTTGGGAACATGGTATTATTCAAAATGTCATGGTATGCTGAAGCATTCATTTCTAGTATCTACCAGTCATATGTAATATGTTCTATTCTAACCTGGTGCAGGAAAAGAAAGGCCAAAAAACACTAAACTGTCTGTGAAAGCTGTTTAAGGTGTGAAATGACAGAAACAGATAATAAATATTATTAAATAAACACAATCAGATACTGCAGAAAACACACAACTCACACACATGTACAGACATTTAAAAATGATTGCGCATTGAATGGAATAATAATTAGAATTGTGAATGGAATCTAGGTGTTCAAAATTAACATTTCCGAAGCGGCCATACCCTTGGAGAAATGCATCAGACGCACACACAAACACACAAGCAGACGCACACACAGACACACAGAGACACAGACAGACATGGCAAGAAATAGCCCCAGCACAACCGAGGAAGAGATTTTAATTCCAGTCATGCCACTACTGTTAAATAACGGGAGCGCCGTGACAATATATATATATATATATAAAAGTAAAAAAAGACCTGCATTAATCAGGGGTGAGACACCTTATATGAAAAGATAAAACTGTACAACAAAATTGCATTGTATAAATTATAGTTCGGAAATGTTCATCATGGAGATGTTACATTCAGAATAATAGTTCAGTATTCCGTTTTGATGAAATAAAATGTTATACTTTGGAAAAGCAGACAATAATTCCTGTAGTTGGTTGGTCTCTGTGAACAAAGCTAATAACATTTTAATTTGCAAATGGCTGTGAAATGACTCTTCAGACCAGGTGTGTTGACAGAACATGCTGTTTATTGGGATAAATCCTCAGGGGATGTTTTTGTGGAACAGAAGTCATCTGTTCTGGGATCCGATTTTTTTTAAGCAGGTCATTCTGAAACTTTAGAATTTTTGTCTTTATTGAGAATAAAATAAAACAAAAAATATTCCTTGTAGTCCATTTTGCAGATGTGTACTCTACATTTACAAACTGAAAAGGTTTATTATGAACAGGTTTAAAATAAACAGCTTTATTATGCATAGACATTAAATTAACGGGTTTAGCATGAACAGGAGGAAAAGGAACAGGGTTAAAAATGAACAGATTTATTTTGAAAAGGTTTAAATGAACCAGTTTTCAATAGCAGTTTTAGCATAAACAAGAGGAAAAGGAAGGGATTTATTATGAAGAGGTTTAAAATGAACAGGTTTATTACGAAGAGGTTTAAAATGAACAGGTTACTATAACAGGTTTAATATGAACAGGTTCATAATACACCTGTTCATAATACACCTGTTTTTTTTAAACCAGTTCATTTTAACCTGGTTTATTTTTAATATAGGCTGAAAATGAACAGACAAATTTAAAATTAAACACATTTAAAATGCTCTGGTTTTAAATGAACAGGTTTAAAATGAAGAGGTTTCATATGAACAAGTTTATCATGAACACATTTTAAATGAATGAAGAAGTTAAAAATAAAGAGATTTATTATTTACAGTTTTATTATGAACAGGTTAATTATGGACAGGATACTGCTAACTGCTAAGGTAATACTGTCTACTTAGTAAACGTTTAGTTTCTTATGATTTACCACCCCCACTTCGGTCAAAACGTGCAGGCTATTTGCTCAGGTATATTGCTTAATATAAGAGCTGCAGCAAGGGGCAGATCATTCTTTTAGATCAGTCCCACATCTATAGAATAGTTTTCGAGTTAGTGTTCTGGACTCAGACACAATCTCAGTTTGTAAGTATACGCTGAAAACGTTATTTATTTAGTCAAGCATATCCTTTATAGTCCACTAAATTTCAGGGTTTAGAGCTTAAGGGTTCATGGTCATAGAGTGTTTTGGTAAACTGGGATGTTTGGATGCTGTCGCCCGGCCACTCTCCTGAGATCACTCAGGTTTGTTGACGGTGGAGTGGCTGGCTGCTTTATATCCCAGGGCTCCCTCATGTCTGTGTCACCTGTAGTTATGCTGCCATATTGCTAGTCTGTGAGAATTTATACTTGCTCTCTGCACAACTTGTGTTTGGATTAATCATTAGACAGTTGATCATGTCCCTTCTCTCTTTACTCCCTTTTCTCTTCTCTCTCTTCTCCACTCTTTCGAATGAGCTAGACCTAAGGAACCAAAAGATGTCAGCAACCCTGCGCACGGATTTCCTCCGACTGCCCATTCATTTTCAATTCAATTGAATTAAATTTTATTTATAAAGCACAATTTTAACTATGGAAATTGTCCCAAAGCAGCTTTACAAGAAACGTTTTATCCCAGATGAGCAAGCCGGTGGCAACGGTGGCAAGAAAAAGCTCCCTGAGTAAGTAAGGTAAAAACCTTGAGAGAAACCAGACTCATAAGGGAACTCATCTTCATTTGGGTGATGTGATGCAATCTGTAAACATATAATACATCATTCTATAAAAATAATAATATGTAACATTAATATAACAATGATATATAATATACACAGACACATTATATATATATATATATATAAATAAGATTCCATAACAAACAATAATATATAACATTTAGCAGGGTCACCGACATCTCATGGTTCCTCCGCCGTATTCGGTGTCGCTCACATGAAAGAGTGGAGAAGAGAGAGAGGATAGAAAAGAAAAATAGAATAAGGAGTGTTAGACATGACTATCTAATTCAAAAAATTTACACACAAGTTGTGCAAAAAGCAAGCAGAAACTTCAGCAGACTAGCACTATGGCAGCATAACTACAGGCTAGAACCAGATGGTGATACAGACATAGACCACAACCTGAGCTAGGGTCTGTTTCTGCTCGGCCTGCCAACTCTTCTGATGACTGGGGCCTACTGGAATCCATGGCTGACTGTTGTCTGCTAAAAATACTGGAGAGCATAACTAAAACCTCATCACGTATATACTATTAGTGTCCCCGTACGGGCCACCACCTGTAACAATCTGACAATCTCAGTAATTACCAAAAACAAATTCGGACACTAATTGGGTGAGAAGTCAAACAAGTGATAGAGCTTGACAAAATTAGTTTTTACTATGTATTTTCAGAGCAGACGACACACTAACATAAGTACCCGCACACAGCTAAAAAAATAAAAGTAGAAATGCAAGTGCTCTGCTACCGATGTCCTCTAGGCAGGATGAAGATGATCAAAGTCCAGAAAATTGCCTCTTTTAATTCCACAAAAGGAACAAAAATAATGTCCAACTGCTACATAGTCAAAAAAAGTTGCAACGTCCCAAATAATCCAACAAAAAATAAATGAATAGATGAATAGAGCAAGGAGTAAAAGGTTGTATTGATTCTCTGCAGCCTTCCACTACCGGGCCTCCTTTTAACTAATCCTCCAAGCAAAATGGCCACCATTTCCTCTTCCTATTCGCCAAACCAGGGTTCATGTTCAAAATAAAAGCCCCCCCTTGGAACATACAGGAAACGTATACAAACAAAAAAATATAAAAAATAAACACAGTAAAAGACCAAAAAATAAGGTAAGTCTACAACTCTCAACATAGCATTTCAGTGTCAGAGAAATAGAGGATTTAAATTTCTGTGGGGTAACGTAAATAATACTACCTAAAAATATGTTAGTATTAAACATGAAAGGCATTACACAGGTCCCCATATGTGGCGGTGTCGCGACTATCCTGCAAGAAGAATGGCTTAAAATCCCTCTGACCACTGTGCAAGACTTGTATGTACATATATGGCTATAGAATTATGTATTACATGTACAGGGGTTAGACAATGAAACTGAAACACCTGGTTTTAGACCACAATGATTTATAAGTATGGTGTAGGGCCTCCTTTTGCGGCCAATACAGCGTCAATTCGTCTTGGGAATGACACATACAAGTCTTGCACAGTGGCCAGAGGGATTTTAAGCCATTCGTCTTGCAGGATACTGGCCAGGTCACTACGTGATGCTGGTGGAGAAAAACATTTCCTGACACTAACAACAACCACATTAGAACACCAATTGGGTTAAAAAAGATTCAAGAATTATTCCAGTTGGAACACGCTGTGCAAAATCATAGCCAAACTCATACATGTTGTTAAAACCTTCAAACAGCAAGTCAAAGAAAAGAAAGGATGGAAAAGTTTCAGTAATACACAAAACATTGAAGAGCTAACTCAAGCTAAAGCAGTCATCATCCGAGCAGTACAACAAGAAAGAAACTTAACTGAGCTATACGGAGTGCTGGATATTGGATAGTGGGAAGTAAGAGACTCACAGCTTCCATAATTAAAAAGAGTGTCACATGTCATAAATTAAGAGGTAAAATGCAATCACAGATTATGGCAGACTTGCCAGCAGGCAGAGTAAATCCTGACCCACAGTTCACTACCGTAGGTCTAAATCTTTTTAGACCACATTGTACAAGAGGTGGTTGTGTTCAAAACAAATGGTTGGCAGTGCTGTCAACCAGAGCTAAACAGATATTTCTGCATTCATGTTTATAAACAGTAAACAATTGGTAACTATTGTAACTATGTCATAGATATAGGGATTTGTGACAAAGGCTTTCAGAATGGTTTTAATAGCTTTTAGAATTAATAGCTTGTATTGACTTGTGATCAGCAGAGATCACATATAATTGCAGAGCTTACACTCTTACATAGTTCTGTTCATAGAATCTGAGGATACATACGTCTTGTAAGTGAACAGTAATATTTTGTATTTATATTAAGAATTAGTAATGATCAGTATGTTTAATATTAGTCTATTTTTCTTCTATTTTCAGTTTTCAGATTTCATAAAGACCAATCCTGCCAGTAAAGTGTTAATTGAAGTACCTTATTGGATGAGTCTTTATTTGTTATTTTTCTGTCTAGCTAAATTAATAAAAGTATTAAATTATTAAAGTATTAAAAAGTAGTGAGGAGAGAACAAATAAGTTTAAAATAAACTGTTTTATTAAGAACAGCTGTGAAAATGAATATAAATGTTTATTAGTCAAATGTTAAATATGAACAGGTTTAAAATAAAACAGTTTAAAAGGAAAAGATTTATTATAAAGAGTTTTAAAATAAGCAGTTTTATTATGTACAGGTTTAAAATAAACAGGTTTCTTATAGGCAGGTTTATTGTGAAAATGTTTAAAATGAAGGGTTTGATATAAATAGGTTTATTACAAACAGGTTGAAAATGAAAAACTTTAAAATGGACAGGTTTATGATGAACCATTTAAAAAAAACATGGCATTTCCTTCCATTGTTATGCTTACGACACCCAGATTTACTCTATGTCCCTTTGAATAAGAAAGATACCTTTTCTATGAAACCCCTTCTATGCCTTAAGGACATTAAACCTGGATGTCTGTAAATTTTTAAACAAAAATAAAAAAACCCGTTGACTTGGGCCCCCTCAAACAATATAAGAAGTCAATAGTTTCTAACTGGATTGACTTGCCCCTAATATATTAGACTGGCTTTTATTTAACATGAATTTACTTTGTATTGGGGGGGTTAAAGATAATTTTATAAGGGGTTTTTGGAATTGTAGTTTTGTGTGGGGGTTGCGGAGATGTAGTTTATTGTAAGGGTTTGATGAAATGTAGTTTTGTGTATGGAGTTTGGGGAGTTTCAGATTTGTGTTCGTATTTTTAGTGTTGGCGAGTTGTAGTTTTGTGCATGTGGGTTTAAGGAAGTTACGGTCTTGTGTGTGGAGGTCTGGAGAGTTTTTAGTTTTGTGTATATGGATTTAGGGAGTTGTAGTTTTGTGCTTGGGGGTTTGGGGAGTTGTAGTTTTGTGCATGTGGGTTTGGGGAGTTGTAGTCTTGTGCGTTGGGGTTTGGAGTGTTGTAGTTTTGGGTGTGGGAGTTGGGGATTTTAGTTTTGTGTTGTTTTTGCAGTTGCCAAGATTCATTTATGAAATGCAGAGACCGCTTTTTTATCTCTAGCCACCTGCAGTTTTTTTAATAAGGCACTTTTCTAGAGAATATTTCTGCTAAAGTTTGCCTAGTGTGTGTTTTGCCAGATAACTTAGCTGATTTTGGTTTGTCTTGTAATTCAGCCTCCCGAAGCTTTTCAAATTTCTCAAAATCTCTGCGGTGGTATGTTCGGAGATGATTAAACAGTTCCGTTGTCAAGCTACCTTTAACAGAAAATTTTCCCCCACAGTCTGCAAACTGTTGCCTTTTCAGTAATTTCTGTCTTTTCAAATCCAAACAACCTCCACACGAGTGAAGATGCTTCTTTCCTTGCTCCTTGGTAGCATTTCTTCCCCTGGTGCAGTGAATTCACACATTTTCAGCTTTATGCAGTTTGACCGAGGAGCTATGCTGGCACTTTAAATGCGCACGTGCAGAAGCCTGCATACATGGAGTCAAGGCTGAGGTGTTTTGATTGTTTATTCCCAGTCACTCAATAAAACTTGATAACAATACCTTGCGCATCGTAAACAAGGCAATTACTATATCATTGTAAATTATATATATCGCACACCCCAAGTGTGGGGGCTTTAGGGAGTTAAAATTTTGTGAAGGATTTTGGTTGTAGTTTTTGTAGGGGTGTTTGGCGAATTGTTGTTTTGTGTGTGAGGGGTTTGGCGAATTGTTGTTTTGTGTGTGAGGGGTTTGGCAAATTGTTATTTTATGTGTGGGGGTTTGGGGAGTTGTAGTTTTGTGTGGGGGTTTGGGGAGTATTAAGAGGTTTAAGTGATTTTGAAAGGGGATTCTGGCTTTTGCCGGGTGATTTTACAGTATTTTAGAATGTTTGAAGGTTTAGAGGTTATTTTTGGGGGGGTAGAAGCTTTCAGCAGGTGTAGATCTGTAGTCAGAGATCATTGTTTACAATTTACACACACAAACATTACTTTTAGTTTATTATTAAACTGAAACACAGGATGAATATATTTGTGAATAAAAAGAGGAGATCAATATTGTCGTTGTTCAGACTGACACTCAGATAACTTCCTGCAGACTTCAGTAATGAGGGGATGATCTGATCCGTGGGTCACCTTCATCATCCCATATGCCTGGGGTGTTATATTGCACAAAAACATCAATGTCACTAAAAGCCACACACTTAACACTAAACACTGTCAGAACTGTAAGAAACTAAATGAATAAAAAAATAAATGAATAAATAAGAACCTTTGTGAATGTTGTCTCAGCATTTTTTACATCTCCACAGTAATGCTGCAGTTTTGCGACTCTCAACAGCTCCACTGCATGCGATGGGTGAGGATCAGGATAATACAGCCTACACACACAGACATGTACAGGTGCTGGTAATAAAAATAGAAAATTCGAAAAAATAGATTTCTTTCAGTAATTTCATGCAAAAAGTAAAACTTGTATATTATACTCATTCATTACACACAGACTGATATATTTCAAGTGTTTATTTCTTTTAATTTGATGATTATAACTGACAACTAATGAAAACCCCACATTCAGTGTCTTTTCGAAAAACTGTTAAGTCAGCAATCTTGTATTGTGTAGCCTACAGAACTAGACTGAGAGTTCATTTAATGGCCTTTGCAAGTTTTTTGAGTTAATTAGCTGATTAGGGTGTGTCACCAGGAGTCTTCAATATTGAACCTTTTCACAATATTCTAATTTTCTGAGATACTGAATTTGGGGTTTTCATTAGTTGTCATTTATAATCATCAAATTAAAATAAATAAACACTTAAAATATATCAGTCTGTGTTTAATGAATAAGTATAATATACAAGCTTCACTTTTTCAACTGAATTACTGAAAGAAATCAACTTTTTCATGATATTCTAATTTTATGAAACAGCACCTGTATATTCTGTAAATCTGCAAACTTTCACTAGATGACTGTTTACTGAATCCAATAAAAGTTCTAAGTGACAATAGAGTTCTGCACTTCCTCTCTACACTGAGTTTAAAAGGAATTGATCTTATTTCATAATTTATTACTTCCTGATGGAAGAAATACCCCATGTTCAGTGACTGTAACAAAACACATTATTTACTCACATGTACGCGGTCAGTGCGCGGGTCCCATAGTGAAGCGCTGTGTCGTAGTGACCAAGACTGATACAGGCGTCCAACATTGAGTCTAAAACCCTCAACATGTAAACATTAGAGTCAGGAACTACAGCAGAGTTTACATCAATCAAAGCCTGACACACCTGCTTAAGCTCTGCCCAATCTGATCATCACCACTGTTAAAGAAACGAATTGAATCTGAAACAAAAAATTCCTCTTTAGACAGAGCGGAGAGTAAAAGAGAGTGCGAGTATGGTGGGTAATTTGGTGTGTTTGTGGGGGCATGTTGAAGGATACTCTCTTCATGTCGTAGTAACTCAAGGTGAGGCAGTGTGTCTCTAATCATCATCCACTTGGACTCCTCTCCTTCCAACATCATACAGTCCTATCAAACACACACAATAAATGCAGGTGTACAGGTGCTGGTCATAAAATTAAAATATCATGAAAAGTTGATTTATTTGCATAATTCCATTCAGAAAGTGAAACTTGTATACTATACACATTCGTTACACACCGACATATATTGATATGTCTGAAATAAGATATATTTCAAGTCTTTATTTCTTTTGATTTGATGATTATAACTGACTAATAAAAATACCAAATTCAGTATATCAGAAAATTATAATGTTACTTTAGACCAATACAAAAAAAGGATTTTTAGAAAAGCTGGACAACTGAAAAGTATGAACATGAAACGTATCGGCATGTACAGCACTCAATACTTAGTTGGGGCTCCTTTTGCCAGAATTACTTCAGCAATACACCATGGCATGAGGTCGATCAGTCTGTGGCACTGCTCAGGTGTTATGAGATACAAGGTTGCTCCGATAGTGGCCTTCAACAGTTCTGCATTGGCGTATCGCATCTTTTTCACAGTACCCCATAGATTTTCTATAGTGTTAAGGTCAGGTGAGGACAATTAAGAACCAGGATACCATCGTCCTTAAACCCGGTTTTTGTAGATTTGGCACTGGTTGGTTCTTGCAAGCTGGAGTCAGTGCTTCAAGAAGAAATACCAAGAACATATATATGCAATACATGATCTTGGCTCTCATTACACCTGAGCAGTGCCACAGACTGATCTACTTCATTTCACGCCGCATTGCTGCAGTAATTCGGGCCAAAAAAGCCCCAACTAAGTAGTGAGTGCTGTACAAGTTAATATGATTTATGGTTATATTTTTAGTTGGACAGAATTTCTAAAAAATATTTTTTTGTATCAGTAATATTTTAATTTTCTGATATTAATTTCAGGGTGTTACTCATTTTGCACTGTGGCTTTGAATTAATTTATTAGGAAGGTTTTTTTGTGTTTAATTAAACATTAATTGCAATCAGTGGGGGGACTGGCAGGAGTATTTAGTAGCATAGGAGCACATAGAAAAGATTGATACTAAAACAAAAATTAAGGTTTTCAGACACATCTCTTGGGGTGTACATTTATGCAGCACATTTATGCTGAGCAATGTATATATACAGACCCATTCCAAAAAAATTTATATCATGGAAAAGTTTATATAATTTCCATAATTCCATTCAAAAAGTTAAACATTTCAGGGCCTACAATTCAAATAATTTCAAGTGTTTTTTGTTTATTTTTACATAATTTGGGCTTCTAGCTCAAAAACCGACGAAAACAGGATTAAAAAAAATTGAATACTGTGGAGAAATTAGCCCAAACTACGTAGTGGAAGGACAAAATTGTGGTAGGAGAAGATGCACCAGCAAAAGAGATGAGGGTTCAACAGATTATAAATAAAAAAAGATTTGAGAATCTGGGAAAGATCCAAAAAGAGTGAAGTCACAGCTTAAAAAAACACCACATTCAGAAGCATCCAGGTGATGGGCTACAACTGTCAGGCTCTTTGGGTCAAGCCACTTCTGAACCTGAGCCAACACAGGAAGCTGCCACATTTTGTCCTTCCACTACATAGATTGGCCTGATTTTTTTAAAATTCTTTTTTCGTGATTCTTATGAGCTAGAAGATCAAATTATGTAAACATAAACAAATAAATGCTTGAAATCGTTTAAATTCAGGTCCCTGAATCTATAATATAATAAAGTTTAATTTTTTTATTTGAATTATGGAAATTAATAAACTCTTCAATGATATAAAAAAAATTTTTAATGGGTTTGCACATATAGCAAATATGAAAAAGAATTCCATCTACAAAGCTTCAATTAGTGTCCTCAGTTTCCAAATGCCTACTAAGTGTTGTTAAAAAGAACGCTGGTAAACATTCCCTGTCCCAACTCTTTTGGAACCTGTTTCAGGTATTAAATTCAAAATTAAGTAATTTTTCTTTGCAGAGTATTCAATTGAATGTGGGTTGAAAAAGATGTGGAAATCATGAAGTTTTATACAATGTGCCAATATCATTGGCATTGTGGTTGTGTGTATATATAAACACATATACACATATACAGTAAAGTTGACATGTAAAACAAATAAAAACCAAAAATGATTATTTGCAAATCCTTTTTAACCCATATTCAATTGAACAAAGAAAAGATATTTATTTTTAAATGGAATTAACAATTAAAATAGTTTTTTTAATATTCACTAATTTTTCATTTGATGCGTTCCAAAACACTTTCCGTAAGAGTTGGGACGGGGCACAAAAAGACTGGGAAAGTTTAGGAATGCTCAAAAAAATCCTGTTCGGAACATTCCACAGGTGAACAGGTATTTCATTGGAAATTGAATGTCATGAGTGTGAGTAAAGGGAGTATCCCCAAAAGACTGGAGTGAGCAACTGCATAAGCAAATGATCCAACAGTTTAGAATTTAGGTATTTTATCATCTATATTAGCGAAATATCTGAAAGTAAATATTTCTGATCCGAAAACCAACATTAAAGGCCTGTGGCCATCAATTCCTCAGGTGGCATTGAACTAAAAACTGAAATCAGTCTGTAACAAATATTACCACAAGGGGTCTGAAGAGTTCACATTCAAATTGTTTTTTGAAATCATAGATGTCAGGTCATCTGGGTCAAAGAGGAAAATGACTGTCCATTTTGTTATTAGAGCAAAGTTCAAAAGCCAGCATCTGTGATGTATAGGGTTGAGTTAGTGCACATGGCATGGGTAACTTGCACATCTGTGAAAGTATCATTTATTCTGAAAGGTACATACAGGTTTTGAAGCAACATATGCTGCCATCAATTTTCAGGGACATCCTGCTTATTTCAGCAAGACAATGCCAAGTCACATCCTGCACGTGTGACAACAGCGTGGCTACATAGTAAAAGAGGAGAGGTACTAGACTGGCATGTTTACAGCCAATACCTTTCTCGCGATGAAAATATTTGGCGCAATATAAAGTGTAAAATAATTAAATAATGAATATAAAATATGAATATGGGATGCAAAGTTTTATACAACAACCAAACAACATCTGCAATGCGGTTGTATATAATACAGTGGATATGGAAAGTATTCAGAACCCTTTAAATTTTTCACTCTTTGTTTCATTGCAGACATCTAAAAAAAAAAAATAAAATCCCCAATTACGCAGCCCCCCATCGTGACAGAAAAAAACAGAAATTTAGACATTTTTGCAAATTTGTTAAAAAATAAAAACTGATATCACATGGAAACAAGTGTTTAGGCCCTTTGTTCAGTATTAAGTGGGAGCAAGTAGAGAGAGCCATGAGTCTTCTTGGGAAGGATGCAACAATTTCCACACCTGGAAATCTCCACACCTGGGATCTTCTGCCATTCTTCCTTGCAGATCCTCTCCAGTTCCATCAGGTTGGATGGTGAACGTTGGTGGACAGCTAT
>JAOUQV010264276.1:2864-14010 GCA_028565295.1 Aspidoras spilotus
CCAGGCACAGTATTTTTGTTTTATCAATTTCATAAAAAGCCTTTTGACGTGATTTAACTTGGACGACTGTGTATAACAAGTATGCAACCTCTCACCATGTCTGTTCAACAACTACAAAAGCACTACAAGGATTTATGGGAGAATTCAGGATTGGTGTAAGACTTATTAACAATCTCAGATAGTCTTATAGGCCTCACCGTCATATTGGCCACATATTGGTGTCTCATAGTGGGAAAGCTGATCAACGCAGTTAAACGAAAGTAATGACCAACACTGAAGATGTATTGGATATCATTGTTGAAGGCAAACGTTTGGAACAAGTGGACTCTTTTACATATTTTGGATGAAGAGTAGCAAATGATGTGAATTGTGCCAGTGAAGTGAAGTCAAGAATGTCAATGGGCATGGTTGTGATGGTCATATTGACAAAGATATGGAAAATCAAATCAATTAGCACCATCAACAAGCTATGACTGATAAAAGCTTTGGTCTGGCCAGTAACCTCATATGGAGGTGAGGTCTGGACAACAAGTAGAAGGTTTTTAAGAACAAGTGTATCTGGAAGAGTTACTGAAATGCATAAAATCCCCCAAAATCCCTCTGTCATGTGATGAGGCCCGCACATGACAACATTGAAGGACGTGTAATGATGGGATAAATATACAGAAATAACACATTAATAAACAGAATGTGATGATTTAAATATACCTTTCAACACATATTCAATTGAACAAAGACAAGATATTTAACGTTTAAATGGATAAACGTAATTGTTATTTGCAAATATTCACTCATTTTAAATTTAATGCCTGCAACACTTTTCAAAAGATTCGGGACAGGGGTAAGAAAAGAGTAGGAAAGTTCAGGAATGCTTAAAAACTATTGTTTGAAACATTCCACAGGTTAATTGGAGACAGGTGCATGTTGTAACTGGGTTCAAAGGGAGCATCCCTAAAAGGCTGGGAACAGTTAAAAACAATGCTTTACGATTTGCAATTGCAATGAATTCAGGAATTTCTAATTCCTGACTATAGTCTATAATACCATCAAAAGATTCAGAGAATATGGAAAAATCTCTGAATGTGAGCAGCATGGCCAAAAACCAGCACTGATTGCCCTTCTACCTTCGATACAGGAACACTTTAGAAAACCATTGTCAGTGAAGACAGTTCTTCGCAAACAGGAAAAGAGTCCCATTGTCTTGGGAATCTACATTCCAATTGTTTTTGGGCCATGTCCATGTCTTCTGGGCCAAATGACTGTCTGGAATGTTATCAGTACAAAGTTCAAAAGCCAGAATCTCTGATGGTATGGGGGTGTGTGAGCATAGCATAGGTAGTGTGCATATCTGGAAATTCACCATTAATGCTGAAAGATACATACAGGTTATGGAGCAACATATTTTGCTATTAAAGCAACGATTTCATCCAGGGTCATCGCTGATTATTTCAGAAAGATAATGCCAAGTCACATTCTGCAGGTTTAGAACAGCATGACTTTATAATAAAAGAGTGCAGATTCTAGACTGACCTGCCTGCAGTCTAGACCTGTCTCCCAGTGTAAATATGTGAAAAATGATGAAGAGCAAAATATGACAATGTTATTCATCAAGGAATAATGAAAGAATTCCATCTACAAAGTTAAAAATAATAGTCCTTAGTTCCCAAATACTTGAGTGTTGTTAAAAGAAAAGGTGATGTAATACAGTGGTAAATATGGCCGTGCCTCACATGAAATGTTTCAAGCATTAAATATGAAATGATATTTGCAAAAAAATCAAGTTTATCCTTTGAACATTAAATATCTAGTATTTGTATTGTATTCAATAGAATATGGGTTGAAAAGTATTTACAAATCATCATATTCTGATTTTATTTAGGTTTTATACAATTTGCCAACTTAATTGGAATTGTGGTTGTATAAGCAACAAGGGCACTGAAGAAAGTGTAATATGTGGAGATTACTCAATATTGACTAGTAATAACACAATACTAAGCAACAGCAAAATTTCCATTGAGGTTGTTGCAATTTTATATGCTGACTAGTGCATAAAAATGAACTGTGGTGTAAAAGAAATGTGTACACATAGTGCAAAAATATATTCTAGTTTATCAATACGTTTTTTGTGTGTTCATTTTTTAATATACAGTACATACATACAGTACTGACATAGATAAAGGTATGAACAGAAATCAATTTATTCCATTCCTAAAACACTCCTGACGTAGGAACATTCTACCCTTGTGCTAGTTATTAAGGCCTAAATTGACAGTGCAAGTTATCTGTGAAATCATATTGATAACTAAAAAATATCTAACAGGAAGACTTACATAAAAATTCTACACATGGTGGCTCCAATAGAAGCGCCGGAAATGTGAAATTTGGATAGCTGATAGAACATGATAACCTTTTATAAACATTCAACAAAATTAAATACACTTAAAAACAAAAAATGCATAAGTCTTTACTTAGTTTATAAAAGCTGTCTTTTTTCCAATTGCTGTGGCAAGATATTAAAAAAAACACTTCTACATATTTTTTTTTTCATCTTTCGTCTTTTTCCCTATCACCAGGGGTCGGTACAAGCGAGTTCCTGGCATTAGGATCTGGCACATGTTTTACGCCGGGTGCCCTTCCTGACGCAACCCTCACCCTTTCGGGCTTAGGACCGGACAATTTAACTTCTCCAATTCACCTATAATAACAATTTAGCATTTCCAATTTACCTAACATGCATGTCTTTGGCCTGTGGGAGGAAGCCGGAGCCCCCGGAGAAAACCCACACGATCACGGGGAGAAAATGCAAACTCGTCTGGCCATATCACATCATCTCATGAATAGTTGTAACGGCATTACCTGAATAGTTTTATTTCCCACCCCATAGATCATGTAGTCCTATTCCAGGTTTTGTTCAAATTCTTTCTGAAAAAAGCTTAAGTGAATTCTGTTAAAGCTTGCTCTTCCATAGTGCGTTAAAGATTGATCAATCAGCATGGGTCAGTGATGCAGAAGAATTTGGAGCAGCTGTTTGGTAGACAGTACATGGTAGTAATTTTCTCTTCTGTGTTTAGGTTAGGACAAGGATACATGCTGCAGTAATAGAAAATGTTAGATTTGCCTGAATAGGCTGACTGTCACTTTCAGGACTGATTTATGCGGTACTACAAAGATCAATTCTGACAACATACCAGAATCTTTGGCTATGTATACATCTTCGAGTCCAAGATAACCCTGTGTTCATATGGCTATATCTAGTGATTCATATTATGAGGAATAATATGCAAGAGCAGGTTAATTCCTACTAATCTATTGAATATGGGGTAAATCCGCATGTATCATGTTAACAGTGTATAAGATACCCTTTGAGGCTTTACAAGAGCTACACAAGCAAACTGAGCTGTGGTGTATTTGCACATCACACTGGCTGTGGCACGGGAATCCCGCAAAGCTTGATCTGCTCGGATGGCATATTAACTAGAGCCCAGAAAACTCACTGCAGCGCTGGAGCTACCTGTAAGAAATGCTCACTTTGTTCCCATGTTCTCTCTAAATTTGCAGCAGAGAACAGGGACTGTGATGAAACAAAAGAGAAATTGAGAGAGAAAATTAAATAAATTTAATTTACAGATAAATAAATAGATAGTCTTTCTAACCTCATCATGTCAGCCATGATTTCATTCCGCCCCTTCCGCCCAGTCGACCATAAGCATGGTACTGTGCCACATAACCCCAAGCTGATGGACTGAAGGATGCTGATTATATTTAGAGTGTGTTTTCATGCAGCAGGTGAAAATCACTTACACAATTGAGCTCAAATGCACCCAGTGCTTTATAGATCTGCAATACACAAAGCTGCAATGTATCATCCAGCTTGGTGCACCGGGTACCATACATTATTCACCACAATCAATTTTCCCATTTGTATTGGGACAAGGAGGAATAAGTGATGGAAAATATGCTATTTGCAGGCTTCTTCGGATCTGTAAAATTATAAATGTCATTTTTAGGCGCAAAAGGTTATAAATTTGGGGCTAGTGAGGTTTAGATGTAGATACTGTTTTAGCAGCTGTAGTGTGGACTAAATGCAATGAAAATGACTTTACATGCCACGCAATTGTAAAGAGCATTTAGCGTGTTGTCTCAACTCTCACTACACAGCAGGTAAAATCTGCCAAAGAAGTAGAAAAAAACTCACTTACAACAAGAGTTTTGCACCCCTACACACAGACTCATAAAGGTCACAAGGTCCAACATATGTATAGCTCCATATTTGACACACAAAGTACAAGATTAATTGGTGTACATTCACCACTTGAGCATAATTAATGAGCACAATGAAAAACAGAAAAGAGAAGGGTGTGTGTATGTGTGTGCACGTGCATATACAAAGTCAAAGCAAGGAGCAAATATAGCGCAATTGTTTTTGATTAAATATTGACAAAGCCTTTTTTAGAGGGCAATGGAAAACATTAAGGCTGTAAATGAGTCATATAATCCCCATTGT
The DNA here is from genome assembly GCA_028565295.1 of Aspidoras spilotus. Taxonomy (NCBI): domain Eukaryota; kingdom Metazoa; phylum Chordata; class Actinopteri; order Siluriformes; family Callichthyidae; genus Aspidoras; species Aspidoras spilotus. The sequence goes on from JAOUQV010264276.1 coordinate 7,369, forward strand.
TTAGTTGTAAACTGTCTCAAATGGATCTTATTGATAAAACACAAGCAAAAAGAGACACAACACAGATAAGCACTGTCACTGATGACACTATATTATCCACACACACACACAGGTGCATAAAAGTAACTCAGGAAAAAATGTAAGCATCAATTGTACATTAAGTGCATGTATGTCTTTTCTTAGATTCTAAAACATGTTCCATCCGAACACCTGCCTGTAGCTTGCATTTGAATAAGGTGGGACATATTATCTGTACTCACCGATGCTTTCTTTTTTCTTCACACTTCCGCTGTTTCTCTTTTTTTCTTTCTGACTCTTTCCGTATCTATGTCTCTTGCTGTCCCACGTTTTTCACGATGTTCACCCTTGCCAGTGCCTTGACTAAATGAGCCTGTGCTCCTGAATGCCGTTTCTATGGCAGTCTGAGGCAGCCAGTAAGCATGATCCTAGGGGGGCAGGACGTCCACACACATACACGCACATGCTCACCACCACCACCACAGATAACTGCCTCATAATCCCCAGTGTTCCAGCACGCACACACACACACTGCCAGCATGGACCTGTTACGCATGAGACAGACAATAAAGCAATAGCTCCAAAGCAAGACTGTCATTACAAGAAAGGATAAAAAAGACATGCATATTCAAGAGAAACATCCTTATGAATAAAAAGCACGTGTATGATTAGGCACAGAAACTAAAGGGGCTGATTACTGTTGTGTTTATTTAAAGAGCTAAATGAGATTAAGCAAGTGTGTAAGCACATGAAAGGATAGAGAATAAGAGGCATGTGCACTCCCCAGTCTTTGTGCTCTTGCTTGCTGTGTAAAGATGTGGTGTTGCATGCGACAGAGGGACCGGATGAGCCTGTGAGAAGAGGTTTAGAGGGCTGCATAGATTCAATATTCCATCCTGAGTGTTCTGGCTCGATCTACAGCCTGAGAATGAATCAGAGCATACTGCAGTGCTTTCTGCTTCCCTTCCATGCAGCCGCATTCTTCCTACTAGATTGCCGTCTCTCCATCTACTGCATTAATTTGAGCATATGACAAGTAAATCCTTAAGATCATTTACCCCGCCACCCACCCCCCTTCTTTTCTGTATCAGCTGAAGCAGCATTATACAGTATCTTCTGCATTTTGCTCTGGAGTTACACTGCAGAATGCAAGCTGTAATAGGGAAAAGAAATGCACAGTGATGCACATGAGTGGTGATTTCTACGGAGTGTAAAAGTAAATTGCTTTTGCTTGACTAGTATATCAATTACAGAATTCTTGAAAATATATAAATCTTTTAAACCTCTAAAGACCTTTGGTATATCTGTATCCTCAAAATGCTTATTTGACAAAAAGCTATGTGCATATGTTTTTCTTAAATACTGTATATCCATGGGCACATCACAGGCAGCGCTTTCTAGCAGAAGATACAAAAGATCAACCTTTTAGGCAGATAAGCAACAACAACTAAAGATTACTTTTTTATACAAAGTCTAACACTTCTGTCAGCCAGTTAGTCTGTGCTATTATTCCTGTTATCCATCTGTTACTGCATTAGAAACACCACCTGTTTTGGTTATTTCCAGTGTGTTCTATTATGTGTTTTTGAGTTCTTCTATGGACATTTGCTTTCTTGTCTTTGTTTTTGAGCAGTGACCTCGGAATATCTGGAAGCTGCAAACCTTGTGTTCTCGTTTGTGCAACTTCTTTTGTTGAGGACTAGCTTTTGTGTTTTTTTTATTCTCCCAGCACTCAGAGCTATTCTATTTTGTGTGTGTTATATTTTATAAATAAAACTGCTATTTTCTCCTAAACAATTGTCTGGAGGGACAATTTTAAATTTTATGCTCGAAATACATTCCAAAAGAGTTGGGATAGGGAAAGAAAAGACTGGGAAAGTTGGGAAATGCTCAAAAAAACACCTGTTTGGAACATTCCGCAGGTGAACAGGCTAACTGTGTATAAAGGGAGAGTCCCACAAAAGGCTCAGTCATTCACAAGCACATGAGCACTGCATGAGAATATAGTCCAACAGTATAAGAACAACATTTTTCAATATGCAATTGCAAAGTATGTAGGGTTTTTATCATCTACAATCCATAATAACATCAAAAGATTCAGATAATTTTAAAAAATCTCTGCAAGTGGGCCGCAAGGCCAAAAACCAACATTGAATGCTCAGGACTTTCGATCCTTCAGGCGGCACTGGATTAAAAACCAACATCGTACTGTAACAGATATTACCAAATGGGCTCATAAAACTGACCCAGTGGAAAAGCGTACTGTGGTCCACATTTAAAAAATTTTTGTAAATCATTGACGATATACCTAATTTAATAAAAACTGTTATTACTACAAGACACTGACTGTTATTTAAACTTCCACCTGAGAGTGATATCATATAGTATAAAACCCGATAGTATTTTCTCGATATTTGCTAAAATTTGAGGAGTGATTTTAAGTGTCCTTTTTAATGATAAAAAATCTCTATATAGATTTCTTAAATGTAAAATCTCTACACCACATACGTTAAAAACAGTTTATTTCTGTAAATTATAAAAACTGAAAATAGATACACTTGCAAGCTAACATCACCATTTGTATCTTTTATTTTTGTGCCTTATGCATGCAATGCAATGGAGATTGTGAACTACACATTTGGTTAATCAATTTAACTGTGGCTTTATAATACAGCAAATATTTATATATAAAATGTTAAACCTGGGACACCCGGAGAAAACCAGTGCAAACACAGGGAGAACATGCAAACTCAATACAGAAATTTCCAGAGTCATCCCCTGGTGACAGAACCCGAGCCCTTCTTACTATAAGCTGACAGAACTAACCACTGCATCACAGTGCCACCGGTTCCTTTATCATTAGTTTTAAATTCAATAAGATTACTACATTATTATCAGGGATTTTTGTACACACAATCTGATTGGGTAAGCTACTTGTTAATAATGATGAGGCTCGATAATAATCAGCTCGATATGTAATTCCATTAACAAGAGCAGGCTTTGTCAATCAGATCACCTGTACTTTTGCTACAACTGTACTTTCACACACAATAATTCCTGGCCTGCGCTAAGGTTTTAAAAAAGAGTGAGTTCACACTCAAGAGCAATATCAAGAAAATAACAGAAGATAGGTTCATATAGGTGTTCAGTGTACAAGGACCTTTCTTCATCCCAGCATCCTGGAGTGTTTAGCTAACACAAATAATGCTTTTAAATCCTTTGCCATGAATACACAAGATAATCACTCATAATGACTCTTGCTTGCCTGCAGCCATTTTGCCTGAAATGATATAAGTATTATTAATTTACTGTACGCAATCCTCTTGATCAAATAAAGCAAAGCTTGTTCTCTGTAAAACCGGAAAAATTTTGGCTAATTTAGTTTGACTCAAAAACTGGGACTTTTTAATTCTCTCTGCAATTTTATTTTGGCTTTCACCTGAGTTTTTTTATTTTTAAGCTTAAATTATTGTGGCTGTTTTACAGGACTATGTGTCATTGAACTAGTATGTAAGTCACAAACAAGCATTGAAATAATAAAATAATGATGCTGTGTCTCAGCTGGCACAGATAAATAATTAATGATAGCACACAGATCTAAAGCCCTTTAGTTGTAATAGAATATCCAATGACACCTTATTCATCTTCTACACATGTTTTGACAAATTCAAGCTTTAAATAAATACATAGTCAATCTAAAATGGATGTTTTATTTACTTCTTCTTCTTCTTCTTTCGGCCTCTCCCGGATGTTTTATTTACTGGTTTGTAGAAATGTTTAGTGTATTTTGTGTGTAGCCATGTTTTAAACATTTAAATATTGTTGCACCTTGTGGGTGCAGTTATTGTGATATTTTAAAGAAACATATTAATTTTTAAAATCCATGTGTGTTTATGTCATTTCAGATTGTATTGTGACACAAGACTCACATGTACTAGTTAATCTGGGGAACATATTTGGTTTTGTAAGTAGAAATATAGTTTAAATACTTTGAATATATATTCGAATTATTAATGATAAGTATGTTTAATGTTATTTTTCTTTTTATTTTACTTACAGATTTGTATAAAAGAGCTGTTCCTTCAGTTACCTTGTATTGAAGGAATCTTTTATTTGTTAACTAGCCTCATATACGCGCTTGCGAGGACAAAACATATATATTTCAGGATTTGTTAAAATTTGTACCTTTGGTCTAAGCCAGTTTGCTCTGTCTGATAATTGCTTGAAATTTTCTTATTTCAAGTAAATAGTTTTTTTTATAAAGGTGCTCTGTCAAACTAACCACATAGCCACATTGTCAGAATTCGCTATTGGGAAGTAATCCCACACACATAAACATAAACTGAAAGTCTGATTTGTGAATTTTATATCAAACGCAGAAATGTGTTTGTTTATGTTATGTTTGTAATTCACTCCTGTTTTGTTTGTGTTCTGAATTTGTGATCTTAATTTAGATTAGTTCTTTACCGTCCAGATTTAACTAAATCTAAATTATGCTCTGAAATTTCGACTAAGACTGACCCGAATCAACTCCAGCAGAAAACCACAAACCTGACCTCATCTGATCTGAGCTCACGTCTCTCTGGCCTAGCTTAAGTGAAATCTCTTCTGTTGTAAAGCAGCTTTTCAAAGGCCCAGATTATGCCCGACGAGTCAACAGGCATAATCTGTGATAGCCAAAGAAGAAGCCATATAATAATTTTTTTCAGAAATTTCAGAAATTTGTATTTGGCCAAAATCACTGAAAATGGACAAATCACAGTGTTAAGAATGAAAAGTGCAAAAAACAGCATTTTTGATGGTATAGGGATGCTGTGAAACTCAGGACTTACTGTATATTAAATACTTGTTTAATAAATAAAACTTGTTTAATAAATAATTGTTTTTGATTATTTATTTAATGTAATTCCTGCATCAATGGCTATTTATGAAAGGAACAGGGTAACATGGATTATAAATAACATGAAGTTATTCCTACAAAAGGTTACATACAAACCCGAATACAAAAAAGGTGTGTCAAAGAACAAATGATGAATAAAAACGGAATGCAATAATTTACAAATTTCAAAAACTGATATTGTATTTACAATAGAACATAGACAACATATCAAATGTATTTCCTGAAAGAGACATCTTAATGGGAGCATATATTGCTCTAGAACCTGGATATACATTTTAGCATTGATGGTGTCCTTCCAGATGTGTAAGCTGCCCATGCTACATGAACTAATGCAACCTCATACCAGAGATGCAGGCTTCTGAACTGAGCGCTGATAACAATTTGGGTCGTCCTTTATCTCTTTAGTCCTAATGACACGGCGTCCCTGATTTCCATAAAGAAGTTCAAAATTTGATTTGTCTGTCCACAGCAAAGTTTTCCACTTTGCCACAGTCCATTTTAAATGAACCTTGGCCGAGAGAAGATGTCTGCGCTTCTGGATCTTGTTTAGATAAATAATGTGTGTCTAACTGTGTGTGTGTGTGTGTGTGTGCGCCCTACAATGGATTAGCTGCATGTCTAGGATTGTTCCTGCCCTTGTGCCCAGAATTTCCGAGTGCGCAACGGCTGGCCCTTGACCCCATGTGGATTAATGAATGAATGAATAAATGAATGATCGGGATTACTCTATTTTTTTGTATCTTCTTTTATTTTTTTGTTATTATTTTTTTTGGAATTCTTTAAATGTTTAAAAGGAAATAAATAGGAAAAACTATTTCTTATATTGTTTGTTTTTTTTTCTCATTGATATTATTATTTCTTTCCTTTCTATTGTTTTTTGCCTGCTATTTTAATGCTCTTTCTTACTTTACTTATTTTGAAAGAAAAAGGGAACAGTGCATTTGGAGGTATCGAAACCTGATCTTTAGCATGTGTGGGTCAATCAGTACTTTTGCAGGTGCAATAAATAAATTATTTTTAAAAAACGCTAAATAGAATGCATTATAGCGAAACTACTGTTCACATCTCATACTAACCTTGTTATAAATTGCAAAAAGGTTCTCTGTAATGCATCATTTCACATAATAATAAAATGTATGATGCCACAGATGCACTTCTGGGCACATGGTGGCAGTAATGGAGTTACAGAAACAGGGAAACAAATCTTGAACACTTTGAGTATTTATGAACACATTTTTTTTGCTTTGCATTTACTACCGGACTTCAGTTGGACATTAAATACAGTTTTCTAAATAAAAGTTAAATACAGTTTTCAAAATAAAAGTTAAAAACAGTTTCCTAAATAAAAGTTAAAAACAGTTTCCTAAATAAAAGCTATATTTGTTTTACATTAATGACTGTTTTATATCAAAATCTTGCAGATATATTTTAATGTCAATTTTATTTATTTATTTATACGTATATAGCTAAACCAGCCATTAGAGAGCACAAGCCAGTGTATTTCTAGTGCCGGTCCCAAGCCCGGATAAATGGTTAGGGTTGCTTTAGGAAGGGCATCTGGTGTAAAACATTTGCCAAAAATTAAAATGCGTGTTACTGATTGCTTCTTCATACCGGATCGGTCGCAGCCCGGGTTAACAACGACCGCCACCAGTGCTGGCGGCAAGCAGGGTACTGGCGGAAATTGGGCTACTATTTGCCGAAGACGACGAGGAGGGAAGCGT
>JAOUQV010264382.1:2500-12500 GCA_028565295.1 Aspidoras spilotus
ACACCCACACAATCACACAGTAACAGGACTTAAAGACACTAATTAACCTAATAATTAATCATGAATGTCTTTGGAATGCGGAAGGAAACCGGAGTACCCGGAAAAAACCCGCAAACACTCGGAGAACATGTATAACACCCAGAAATTTCCAGAGTCACCTGACGTCGGTGGTCATACTTGATTTGTCAAATAATTACCGTAATGCTTCTATATTTGTTTGTGACATAATAGAAACATTGAGAAGGAGATTTTATTTAAACTCTTGTAACTTGTTCTATTTATAAGCTACAAATATTACATTTGGCATGTCCACTGAGACCCACCCTACCAAATTACAGACAGATCACACTTTCAGTTTCACTCCATTTAATTCATGTAGAAGGAAGAGAAGGAAGTAACACAACTAAGTTCACGTTAAACATTAAAAATTAGAGTCTCTGAGGTTTAAATAAAACTAAGTACTATACTGTATATTCCATAGTATAACTGTATAAAATTTAACACACTTTTCTTCTTTCTCTGGGTCTGTTCTTTAAAATTAATGAATGACCGATTTCAGAGCACTGCAGTGTGTGTTTATGTGTACGTGTGTGTTTATTTAATTATGTTCTGTAATGATGTCTGTCCAGGATGGGAATAATAGAGCGCACATAAGATCAATAAACTGTAGTGCCATAGTGTTGTAATTACAGCAGCGATGGATAGCTGAAGTGCAACACACACATACACACACACACACGTGCGCGTCTGTCTGCCTGAATATTTCACAAGACATTTTAATTAAATCTCGTCTCTTACGCCAAACACCGGGGCGCTGAACGCTGAACAGCGAAGGAAAAAAGCAGATCATTATTTTCTTGTATTCACATCTTTATTAGCGGTGGAAGGTGTATGTTTGCCGAAAAAAACACAAGTTGTAGACAAACACACTCACACACACACACAGACTCACACACACTCACACATACCTTTATATATATAGTATAAACTTGTTTAATTGATGCCATTTTGTTTCTCCTAATGGCATCACTTGACCCTCAGATGTATAAGCGATTGTAAAATTAAAATGTAAGGTATAATTGAGTTTCAGTTAACTGTCGATGGTAAAAATCTCAGTTGCTAGCAACAATGTTTTTATTTTTATTTTGACATTTCTCACAATAGAGTCACATTTTTACTTTTATTGTGTCTATAAATGTATGCAGGGCAATATGTGATAGTTAGCCAAAATCTTTACCTCAGTTGTTAGCTTGGGATGCTACATATAGTTGGTAGCAACAATGTTTTTAGAGCTTAAACTACTAACCGAGGTAAATGTTGACATTTATTACAATGTAATATCTTTTTACATGTCTTTATTTATTAAGATTGTTTTTATACATGTTTATGTGCTAGTTAGCTAAAACATTTACCTCAGTCTTTAGCTTGGGATGCTACAAATGATTCCCAGCAACAATGTTTTTACAGCTTTAACTGCTAAACTGAGGTAAATGTTGACATTTATTACAATATCATATCGATTTAGATGTCATTGTGTATTAAGATTCTCTTTTTAAATGTTTGTGATACTTAGCTAAAACATTTACCTCAGTTTTTAGCTTGGGATGCTACATATTATTCCCAGCAACCATGTTTTTACAGCTTTAACTGTTAAACTTAACTGTTAAATGTTGACAATTACTACAATTTCATAATTTTAGATGTCATTGTGTATGAACCTTTTCTTCATAAATGTTTATCTGCTTTTTATTCATTTTTTTAATACTCATTTAATCGTTTGGCTCAGGAACAACTCTATACAGGGTGCCAAACCATCATAGGGTGCACACACACACAATTGCGCACACATTCACACACTAATGGACAATTAGAGACACAAATTTCCAGAGTCGCCAAACCCGGGACTCAAACCCTGGATCCTCTTGCTGTGATACGACTCACTATCCACCGTGCCACTGTGCCACCCTATGTGCCATTTAGGTATGACATTTACCCCAGTTTCTGACTAGGGTTTAATCAATACATATATTAATAGCTACATACATATATATATATATATATTTTTTTTTTTTTTAACTATCGAACATTTTTGAAAATCATGTATGTAATTGTAAAAGTACACTCTTTTATTTTGATTTTGAGAAATCTAGACGGTAACTCCTGCGTGTTTATTGATTCATAAATACCTGATGGTTAGCGGTAAAATGTTAAAGTACAGCATCTTTTTATTGGTTCTGAGATTTTTATAGTAATTTATCAACATATATGAGGTTTCTCACAATCTGGTGCCATTTTTACTCTCATTACACATTTATATTTAAAATACACAAGACTTATCGTTTTCATCAGTGAAATGTGTATATGTTTATTACTTCACAAATCGTCTAACACAATGGACTAAGTCATTTTTTTCAGGTTTTTAATTTAAAAATTATTTATGTCGATTACAATTCACTCTTGACATACGCAGTTTTATTACAGGGGTAGAATCACATTATCTGTTAAACTAGGAACATAGGCGATTTTACCACAGGTTTACAACATGGTGAGGAAGTGATTTAGGCAAAAAATATTATTTTGAACAAAAAATGACGTAGGCCATTATTTTTAAAAGGTGACTAAATACTATATCTTGAAATAAGGCAGATTTGACTAGCTGTTAATGCTAAGTATAGTTCCAGCATATTTTATATGTTCTGAGCTGTATTATTGTAATTTATCATCATATCTGAGGTAAATGTTGACATTTCTCACAATATGGTGTCATTTTTATTGTCATTGTGCATTTACTTATTAAATATAAAGGGTGTATGCAAAACGTTTACCTCATTTGCTATCTGGGAAGTACATAATTACACATACGGGTACTAAATTATCATAACAACACTAGGGTAAAGTTTCTTAATGTACTTGTTTTATACCGGTGGGTTTTATTCGCTCTCACTCTCCCCAATGTGTGTCTGAGAACGACCTACAGAACGAATTTCCACACTGGATGTGATTTAATACCCATCGACATTCCTCATCCCATAAGAATAACTATTATTCCGTTTTATTAAAATATCTCCCCCTCCTCCGCCCAGACATCAAAGTCTCTGAGGAGAAAATGGTCTGTGAATTAATTAAGTGTTTATTAACATCACAAGCTTTTGTCCCGCTCTAACGAGGGGTTAATGAGAGTGCAGCGGACCGTGGCAGCTAGAAATTGGATTAGTTGTAAATAAGGCATTAAATTTGTCAGTGACATTGGTGAGTACTTTATCTTCCAGGGGAAAAGTCGGAGAGCGATTATTCTCAGTGACGATATCTCCACTTCATTTACATTCTGATTAGCGTTGTTAGCGCCGCCATACTGGATTACAGCACTAAGTAAAGATATTCATTATATTAAGCCAGAATACAATGTTCCTTTACTTATGACGCGGGTTACGTTCCAGAACCCTCCACTATAGGTGAAAATTAGCAAAGTAAATGCACTATGTGTATTTTAAAATTTCTACATTATTTTAATTCTTTATAAACACGTCCTACACACGCGCGCGCGAGAGTCGGATGCTGATGTGAAGTGAAAGGGAAGAGATGGTGAAAGAAAACAGGCTGCGACGGTTACTGAGCCAATCAGCGACTGTGATACAGACTCTTTTAATATGTTAGAATTTATATTTTTAATATATTTCTATACCTTTTGTCATTTTTTGTGCAAAAATCTACATTACAATGTAGAAATCTACATTACTGTACAGTTTGTACTACACAGATTCCCGAGAAACACTGGAAATTCCCAGATAAATATTCTACATTAGATGGATGAATGGATGGATAGATAGATAGACAGATAGACAGACAGACAGACAGACAGACAGATAGATAGATAGATCGGTAGATAGATAGATAGATAGATTCTGGATCAGGTTCTGAGTGAAAGTAACCAATGACCTGGAGTCATGAGGAAATGCAGGAGAATAAAATCTCATCGATCTGTCCTCTAATGAAGAACACACACGTTCAACTTCAGCTCGTGATATTATAAAAAAACAACCACACACATTTAATCACACACACATTTAAACACAACAAACCTCTATCTGGTTCCATTGAAACCAAGTTTGTTGCCACGGTGACGTGTTTATTATAGAGATTATTATAACGTGTGGAGCAATAATACTGAGAGAAATTCCACTATAACTCACTGTAAACACAACTGTTTCTCACACACACACACACTTTAATAAGAGATCATTATAAAAAAGTGTGATAGAAACATAAACAAAGTATGGTGAGGAGGTGGTGGGGTTAGAATGAAGGTGTGGTGTTAAGATTAAAGGGTGGATATTGGATAAAAGTGTGTGGTTAAAATCAAAGGGATGTGGGGTAGACTGTAAGGGGTATGGCGTATTATCGAAAAAGGGGGGTTAGACTGGAAGGGGTGGGGTTTAAATTAAACGGTGGAGATAGAATAAAAGTGTGGGGTAAGAATGAAGGGGCTGCATTAGAGTGAGTGGGGCTGGGGTTAGAATTAAAGGGGAGGAGTTAACATAAAAGGGTGGAGATAGAATAAATGTGTGGGGTTCGAATAAAAGGTTGGGGTACAAAGAGAGGGGCAGGGTTAAAATGTGAGGGTGCACTTTGAAAGAAAGGATGAGGGGTTAGAATTGGAGAGATGATTGAAGTAGCATATTAGGGCGGGATTAGAATTTAGACCTGGTGTTAGTCTAAAATGGTGGAGTTATAATGTACTAAAGGGGGCGGAGTCCGTTTAAATAGGGGCGGGGTTAGCATACATAGTTTTCTTAAAAGAGACTTCAAATTTGTTTCTTTGATATAAAGCAAATCCTTAGCACAACCGAATAATTCACAAATTACACAGAACTGCCCCCCCGCCCGCCTCCCCACAAGCACACACCACTGTTTACCCCTGGAGTGTTTTTAATCCTTGTTTCTTTCACTCCAGCAGGAACACTAGTTTATTTCAGCTTTTAAAGATGAGAGAGAAAGAGCTGTGATTTCAAATCACAACAGATCAGATGTTGACACTCGCCGGGGGTTAAAGTGGGGTTTAACAACAACCCCGAAAATTGACATGGGGTCACGTGCAGCTCGTCGTTCCAGATTCACCGACTTAACTCCTGCGTATTTATTTATTTATTTAACTTCATCCTCAGCACCCGTGTCTAATCTAATGACAGGAACACGGTCACACACATTTATACACAAGTCTCATATCATACACAATTTCGCATTCCCAATTTACCGAGCATGCATGTCTTTGGACAGTGGGAGGAAACCGGAGCACCCGGAGAAAACCCAGAGAGCATGCACACAGAAATTCCCAGATCAAACCTGGGTCTTCTTGCTGTGAGGCCACAGCACTATCCACTGTGCCACCGTGCCACCCCAACTCCTGGGTATTTAACATCACTGGTTGTTTGCTGAGTTTATTGTGAATCATGCCGATGTGTGATTGTCCTTACAGCTGCATACTGTTGACTGTAGAGATTTCTGGGTTATCCACACTTGTCCATGATGTACCATGTCTTTGTGTCAAATGTCTGGTTCCTTTCTCTTGCTTTCTACACCATGATATGAATGTGTGTGATGTGACTCAGCTCGTTCTTGACAATCTCTCCTTCAAGCCTGGTCTGCATCCTCTTCAAGTTCACCTCCAAAAGGATCTTGCTGGAATGCGAGACCAGTGCGATTGAAGCATGTCACCGTTCTTAGGCAGTATAATGGAGACTGACTGTGTCCATTCTTTTGGCCAGATTCCAGTTTCTCACACGTTTTTCACACTTCCATACAGACCTTAAAGAGCATGTTCAGCGTCGTCTCTCCTCCATACCTGAGCAGTTTATCTGTGGTGTCACCTGGATCAGGTATTGTTCATGTAGATAATTCTAGCATGGTTTACTTTATCTCTTCCCATCAGTTCAATGCACAATGAATGCACCTCATCTGGTTTCGTTCGAGCATCTTCTGTACACCACTTTTCTGAAATCCCTTCACGTTTCTTCTTTAACCACTCAAAGGTTTCTCTGGGAATCCAGAGTTCCTGCTGGAGATTTTAATGGATTTCAGCAGGACATCCTTCGTTTGCCGCCAAAGATCTTCTGGTGTCTGGGGTTACTCAAGTCTCTCCAATGCTTCAGATCTGTTGGAAACATCCACTGGTCATTTCAGTGTTTTTTGAGGTCCAGTTGAATTGGCTCCTTCACTTGAAGTGTGTGTGCATTATTGATATGGTTTCCACTGCTTGTTGATCAGGATCAGGTCATCAATCTGTGCTCTGGGCTCCTGAGTTGGGCACTTCCATGATTATTTGTGGATTGTGGTTGAGAAGGCGGAGTGTGTTGATGATGACCAATACAATTTCAGCACAGACGTCAACAAGAGTCTGACCCTATAGTTTCTGTCACCATGAATATATTTCTCAAGCACTTCACATTCTTCTGCATTTCCCCTGGCATTGGAAATCACCTGTGATGACTAGTAGGTCAGCGATACCTTCTTCTTTACACATTTTATAGATGACCCATGACCTTTGTCGCACCTGCACCGTACATAATTATAACGCGTTTTACATTTTAGTTTAAACAAAGTGTCCGTTTGTTATAAACCCAGTGCCCCGTCGGATCTACATTCTGACCTCCGAGCTCATTCCCTCGTTCTTGTCAGTGGATTTGTGTTTGCCGACATTATGAAGTTTTTCCGCCTTGACATTTCAGCTGACATTTGGCTGCAATGGCGGCGCACACACACATATGTATGTTCACACACACACACACACACTTTTGTCCATCCTTCTCGCATCCTCTGCCCGAATGCTATCAGTATTTTGGGGAATTGCGAGAACACAACTCCAGATGTTGAGCAACATCCTGGTCACACAGCCGTATCCCTGTTGCAGTGTTAGCATAAACTCTGACTTAGCGTGAACTTTTTCTCAAACGTTTACAGTATATTGTTCTTATATTAAATTATTATTATGTTACAGATATGTTACAATCTCAAAATGGACGTTTATCAACATCCTTGTCAAACAATCATGTCCCACATGTCAAGTGTTAGCATGTAATTTGATTTAGCATGAACAGTTTTCCAAATCATCGAGGCACATGAACTGTGAATTAGCGTGAACGTCTTTATAAATATTTACAGATTAATGAATAATTGAATAATGAATAACTTACAAATTTCCCATGATTCTTGCAGTTTTACACTGTGTCAATCTTAACTGTGGTTATCTTAATCCAAACGTCACTAGTTTAATCTTTGCTAATCTTCTGTAGTTTTATCTTCACTAGCATTTTCTTCTTTAATCAGTTGGACTTTTCTCCACTAGTCTTGTCTTGATTAGTTTGGCAACTGTTGGACATCATCCTGGTCAAACAGGAGATGTCCTTCTTCTAGTGTTAGTTGTTAGCATGAACTCTGACTTAGCATAAATGCTATTCCTAAACTGTTTGGTTAGGGTGGCCAGGTACGACGGCTGAAAATCTGGGACAACGGGGGGGAGACAGTGTTCTTCTACCAGTGTTCGCTTGCTATGCGAGAATGACTGGTGGTGTTGATGGGGGTGCTTAAGAACAGCAGAAGGGAGGGTGCTAAAAGTGTTTACTTCCTATATGAGAATGGGGGAGGGGTATTATTAAAAACTGGGACATCTGAAATAAAATACATTTTCCTGGACACACTATAAGAAACCAGGACAGTCAAGTGAAAACCGGGACACCTGGCAACCCTAGTGTATGCTCTGCTTCTGAATAGTGAGTAAGTTACAAATTTCCCACGAGTCTTGCAGCTTCATCTCGTGTAGATTGGAACCGAGTTTATCTTAATCTATACCTCACTAGTTCAACCTTTGCTAATCTTCTGTAGTCTAAACTTTACTAGTATTTTCTACTTCAAAAGACCACATCCTGGACACCCGGCTGTGCCCCTCATACATTGTTGGCATGAACTGTTCCCCTGCATGAAGAGTTTTGTTCCACTGGTTTAACCATTCCTACATTTTCACCTTATCTTTGCCAGAGACCAGTTAGATCCAGGTTTATCCCAGGAACACCTCTTGTATTGTATGCCGGTTTGTTGATTTCGGGCCACTGTGAATATACTCCTTCATGCCTACAAGTAGAATTGGTTATGCTTTGGCGAGGTGACAAGAAAAACCAGAAAACCCAGAAGAAACCCCATCAAGAGAGCAAGTAGAAGAAGATAGACCATCTGATTTCACTTTCACAGTGTTTTACACTAGACTAGTCAGACTCTCTCTGATCAGATACTTACTGAAATGTTCTTCTACTTGACGCGTCCTGATTCATCGCAGGTCTTTGACTCTAGGGTTTTGACACAATGTGGTGTGATTCTGTTGTCTTGCTAATGATGTTTTTCTGAGCTGATTTGTGAGCGCTAATAAACGGATCGTGATTTTTGTTTGGAACTGCGAGTGTGTGTGTTTTAACTGTAAATATGTTGTGTTGTGTTTTCGTGTGGTTTCTATTTTGAGCTTGTGCTTGCATAAGTACACTAACGATAAACATCTACGGTTCGATGTAAACCGAGTCGGATTAAACACCTTATCCTGCCTAACCTTAGGAAACCTTTCCGCGGCTGTCGTGCCGGGGCGAAGCGAAATGCTAGGAGATGGAGATATAAGCCGTTTCTACCATCAATCACAATGTCAACTCCCTTTCTAATAAATGTGAAAAGTTGGATGGGCTGATGAAGAACGACAGGACCTTACCCAATCATGGCTGAATAGTGACATTCCTGACTCCTGACTAATGTTAGCATTACCCGCTTCACCATGGTACGGGCTGACAGAGATCCAAAATTGTGTGGAAAAGGTAAACGCAGGGGATTTTGCTGCTTGTGAACGATAAATGGTGTCATTCCGGACACATTACAGTGAAAGAAAAGTTATTTCAATCATATGGATATGAGTGCACATCTAGAGGGTTTCACACAGTATGTCAGCCGTCCCACGAGACATGGCAACATCTTGGATCTATGTTATGTCAGTGTTAATTGAATATGCCTATAATGCATTGGCTTTGCCACCCCTGGGTAGATCAGACAACAACTTGATTTATCTAAGGCCACATTATAAACCATGTGTGATGAGACTGTCTCCTATCAGTCTATCTTTCCGTAAGTGAACTCCTGAGGTCAGTGAAGTCCTGCAGGATTTTTTGAGTCAACTGACTCACAAGGGGCTGGTGATGATCACTGATGGGATGATGGACTATCTTCAGTCTTGTGACCACCCGCTCACATCAGTTATTATGAAGACGTTTGAAAGGTTCTTGCTTTGGGTTCTCAAGCCTCAGGTGCAGCAGACTGTGGACCCTTTATCAGGAAAGGTTCACATATCAGGAAACATGGGTGTGGATGAAACCTTACTATACTTGATTCACACGGCTTTCCACATATTTGGATGGGACGGGGGATACATAAGGCTCATGTTCTTTGAGTTTACCAGTGTCTTTATACAACCAAGCCTTAGATCTTATGAGAAAAGCTGGAGGAGTTGGGCATGGATTCCATGCTAATGGCGTGGATTTACCACTACCTCACAGAACCGCAGCAGTATGCCAGGTTGGGTGGTTATATTTCTGAGATGGTGGTGACCAGCATTGAAGCTGCTCAGGGTGCAGTACTGTCACCCGTTCTTTCTATTCTCTACACTGCCGACTTTAAATAGGTTTCTGTCACATTTAGAACAGCAGTAGTGGGTGGCATGTGTAAGGGGTGGAGACTAAACACAACACAGAGCGCTTGTTGCTACCTTCTCTGTCTGGAGTAGGAGGAAAAGCACTAAAGACCAAGGAAATGATCGTGGAGACTGTTTTAATCGATGGACAGAAGAATGTTCACTCCTATAAATACCTCAGCGTCTTTCTGGATGGCAAACTCAGCTGGTCAGTGCACATGAGGGCAGCTTATAGCAAAGAACAAAGCAGGCTCCTCTTCCCGAGAAAAGCTGCAGTCATTCGATGTCTGT
>JAOUQV010266586.1:0-13979 GCA_028565295.1 Aspidoras spilotus
TATCGTTTAAAGAAGAAGCTGTATCTAAACAAGATCCAGAAGCGCAGACGTCTTCTCTGGGCCAAGGCTCATTTAAAGTAATCTGTGGTAAAGTGGAAAACTGTTCTCTGGTCAGAAGAATTAAAATCAGGGACGCTTTGTTATTAAGACTAAATCGGTGCTCAGTTCAGAATCATGCATCTCTGATGGTATGGGGTTGCATTATTGTGTGTGGCATTGGCAGCTTACACATCTGGTAGAACATCATCAATGCAGAAAGGTAAATCCAGGTTCTAAAGCAACACATGCTACCATCCAGATGTCCAGGTGACGTCTCTTTCAGGGAAGACCTTACATTTTCTAACATGACAATGCCAAACCACATACGGCATCAATTACAGTATCATGGCTGCGTAAAGAGAAGGGTCCGGGTACTGAACTGGCCAGCCTACAATCCAGATAGAAAACATTTGGCATGACGTGCCAAGAATATATGACAAAGAAGATATGACAAAAAAGACCTAAGACAGTTGAGCAGCTAGAATCCTGCATAAGTCAAAAATGTGTTAATATTCCTATTCCTCAACTTGAGCAACTTGTCTCCACTTTCCCCAGACGTTTACAGACTGTTGTAAAGCGAAAAAGGGATGTCTCACAGTGGTAAACATGGCCTTGTCCCAACTTTTTTGAGATGTGTTGTTCAAAATCACCTAATTTTTCTCTTTAAATGATGCATCTTCTCAGTTTAAACATTTGATATGTCATCTCTGTTCTATTCTGAATAAAATATGGAATTTTGAAACGTCCACATGATTGCGTTCTGTTTTTATTTACGACTTGTGTTTTGGAATTGTGTTTCTATATGTAACAAATAAAGGCGAAAGTTTTAAAATCACTTCATTCTTTATTTTTTGACGGCTGATGCTGATAGTGCTGGTTCATTATTCTATCATTTTCTTCATATTTATTCCTTAAATCCCTTTGACTGACTGACTCTCGGTCTTCATTTACACCTCAGGTTTTAGCCTCGACAGGAGAAGAAAAAAGCGAAAAAAAGCCGAAAGCTGATTGGCAGGAGACAGGGGGGATTTAAAGAGATTTAGAGAAAGTGTGTGTGTGTGTCAGAGAGACAGAGTGTGTGTTTGTACTTGTTTTTATACCTTTTAATATGACCAAATGTCTCCACAAGGATAGTAATATCAGATTTTTTAAATTCTGTTTTAACTAGTTTGTAGTGATGGTACAGTTGTGCAGCGGGTAATGCTGTTACCTCAAAGCAAGAAGGATCCGGGTTTAATCCTCTGGTGTGACGACTTGGCGAAATTTCTGTCTGAGGTTCGCATGTTCTTTCTGTGTTTGTTTGGGTTTTTTCTGGGTACTCATACAGGTTGGTTTGATTGGTGTGTCTAACTTGCCCCTTGTGTGCATGTGTGTGTGCCCTCTGATGGAGTGGCACCCTTTCTAGGGTTGTTCTTGCACTTCTGCCCAGAGATGTCTGGTAGGCAAGGGCTGGCCAGCGTCTCCTTGTGGATTATGCGGAAGATGAATGAATGAATGAATGAAGGCACTAGTATGTTTTCATTATCTAGCTCAAGGTTGGGGTTAGGGTTTTGGTTTAGTGTTAGCATTAATTATCTGCATAAATAATTATGTCAGTGGACAGTTCTTAGTCGAAGTTTAGCAATACTTACGTACAGTTTGTGTGTGTGTGTGTTTACGTATGTGTGTAGCTCATTTCTCCCCTTCGGTGGTTGAACAGATTAAGATTTAGAGTGGGAGAAAGGTGAAAAAACCTAGACGTGCCGGTACACAAGCTTTTGATTTTGTGCCACTAGATTATCTTTATTTTTCCAGCAATCTGGATCTCAGGAAAATCTAGGAGCATTATTAACTGGGGTTCGAACAACTCAGTGCGAGGCTGCGGCAGCTGAATCGAGATTGGGATGCTCAGTCAGCTTCCCATGGAGCACATCTGTGTAGCCATAGCGATGACAGGATAAAGCCTGACTGACTTTCTATGCAAAAAATGTAGTATATGTAGTATATACCTAATGCCTAGTACGCATCATGTAGTATGCGGCAAATTCCTGGATATCATACTAGGGTCGGGAGAGTTTTTCTGGCACGCATCCTCTACACTCAAAGGCGAAGTAGCCCATAATTCACCTGGTGTGACGTCTTGGGTCAAAGTTTGGTAAGATGGGCCAGAGTCTCCAGAAGGATTGTGTCGCATGCATTAGCGCAAAGATGCCTTCAGTAATAATCAACAATGGTTGTCTGCTTCTTTATTTTCTCTTTGCTCTTGTTAGATATGGCAGTGAACACACTCACACACACACACACACACTTCTGTATATGGTATTCCAGTGATTACATAAATAAAACAGCTGTATATGTTTTGATTTTGGACAGAAAAGCTTCCCGGTCTTCGCTGTGAGCCTCGGAAGCTAGGCTTTATTAGAGAGCTCCATTGTCCCAAGCTCCACCTGCCTGTCAACTCTAATGGTCTATCCTCAGCATGGGATGAATAGCGACTCGGTTATATCCCGTTGTCAGCGTTATAAATGCATGGCAGGGGTGCGAGAAAAAAGGGGGGAGAAGGCGGATAAAGCTTACAGGTGTCTCTGCTCCTGGCAGCCGGGGCTCGCTGCGTGCTGACTAATTAGCAAAGCTTGTAACAATCTCACGAGGTTTAAGCCGGGCAAATTGTGAAACGTCTGGGGACAAGATGCAGTCCCATCTGTCTCCTCCTATTCATCTAGTGTGCGTAAACCTACTGCCATTTTTACACCCTGGGATCAGATGAATTTTCTGGATTGGGCGGAGGATTGTATTTACCTTTATTATATTTAGTTGTTTTAATAGATAATAAAAATATGAAAATAAACGACATGTTTATGATAATAAGATTAAATTTAAATAGAGGGTCTGAATGTCAGTTTCGGTCATTTTTCGATTAATTGGCCTGCCCTTGTATGTGGGGGGTGTTTTAGGTTCTGATTGCTTTATCATTCTTAACAGGAGTTACAGCAGAATATTTAGGGCCTCTTTCGATTGAATCTTACTGTATATACGTATCAAATGGTGTATAGACTACATATGTGGAGTAAAAGCTAAAGAACAATCATATCATCCTGCTTATTTTCTTCCACAACCGCAGCCTCTGCTCTTCTTCACCCAGAGACCTGTGTGTTTAGATTGGAAAGTATTCCTGGGGAGGTTCTTTGTCTTTACTTTTGACTTTTTTTTTCTCATGGTTGTTTACACGAAACCGTGAAACAGCCAGATTTGGAATTAAGAAGCCACGACAATGCAGAGGTTTAAAAAATGAAGCTCGGCGTGTGTTGAGAATTATTTGCTCATCTGGGCAGCATTCCAGAAGGCCCAGAGCATTCTCTCGTACCCTGTCGTCTCCCGGTGTTGATTTGTGGCGCATTGCATTGCGGTTTGTTCAGAAATCTTGGCATTATTTTGCTAACCTTTTTAACGCGATGGTGATTGTGCCGCATTTTATTGTGCGCTGTGCAAAGACTTGATCCGCATCAGCTGTGAAAAGCCTTTGATATTCTTTTAGTTGTACTAAATATTTGATAGCTTTCAGATGGGTTTTTGTACTTTGGAAGGCTATAAATGCTAATAGAGTATAGGCTTCATGCTCAGCCATAATGGATCTGTGACCTCGCATGGATATGGGGTGGAAATTTGCATATGTTATTTGTCATTATAAGAAATGAGGAGAAAACAGTTCAGATTAATGAAAGAGAAGTTGGAAAAGTGTAAGTGTAAGGACAATCCTGAATCCAGTAAAGTTGAGACGCTGTATAAAACATAAATAAAAACAGATCATTTACAAATCCTTTTCAATCCATATTCAGTGTTATACGCTACAAAGACAAGATATTAAATGTTTAAATTAATTTTTATCTTTATTGTTTTTTACAAATACTCATCTGGGATCACACTTTTCTGTAAAGCTGCTTTGGGACAATGCCCATTGTTAACAGCGCTTTATAAATAAAACTGAATTGAATTGAATTGATGCCCACAACACGTTGAATTTGATGCCCACAACACGTTCAGGAAGGTTGTGTATTATTAATAAAGGAATAGATGTTGGAGACAATTATTTATTTATCAGAATAATTGTATTTATTTATTACCAGTATTATTATTATTATAGTAATTATTATTATAAATAGTGTACTTGTGATTAAGGCTTTTTTTCTAATCTTAATAAGTTCTTAAGTTCTTTATTTTATTTTCACATCTCTTTTTTAGCTAGTCTTCTATATCTCATTTATTTTCATTTTCTATACCCACTTAATCCTAGTTTAGGGTCACGGGGAAGCCGGTGCCAACCCGGCAACTCTGGGCGCGAGGGCAACAAACATAGACAGGGTGCCAAGCCATCATAGGAAGCACACACATTTACACACTGGGCAAATTAAAGGCATTAATTAACCTATCATGCAGGTCTTTGGAGTGCGGAAGGAAACCAGAGTACCCAGAGAAAACCCCTGGAGCATGGGCTCTTCTAGGTTGAGAGGCCACCGTGCTGCCTGTTCTGTATCTCACGCTGACTTATTCTCAGTCTGACACCGTCCGGTGCCTGTATGCCTAATCTTCGTGTTGTTTCGCATGGACAGTAGTTGATAGGTGAAAGATAAACTTTCAGTTCAAAAACATTAGTACGCTGGGTTTGTGCCACCTCGAACCATTGTTTTGAATGGTGCGATGCTACCTGTGTTTGCTTTATATGCAAAACGTGATATATCTCTCCACATTTGAATAACCTTACTTATAAAGCAATGGTTTCATAAAACCATTAGTAGTTAGTCAGTTGTCTAGTTGTCTAGTAGAGTGAGTTTTCGCTAGGTTTTTGAACACGACTACATAACAACCAATTAAATAAAATCATCCGTCTGCTTCGGCAACACTAAGACCCCATGCCGCGCCTATATGTAGGTGCAGGGAAGAGATCACTGGTACAACAGCAGTATATATGTTTGTTTGAAGGGGATTGAATAACTGAATGAAAGCGCGTTTACCCAAAAAACTGGGACAATAGGCATCCCGGGAAGGATGATCAATCTCCTGGGACAGACAGTACAAAAATAGGGCAATCCCTGGAAAACCAGGACGTGTAGCAAGAGATTTAATTAGTGGAATCTGATGTGACATGCTGGAATTGTTACATACTTTTGCACACACAATACTTGCACCTGAATTCAGAATAATTCTGTTTTATGAGCTGTGTCTGAACACATTAGCAGCTTTGTGCTATTGTATATTTATATATCTATAATAGCTTATCTCTCACATTTGATTAGAGATGCACTTTAACATCCTAGCTAGGCTAATCGGGAAAAAAACAAACTGCATGCTATGCCACAGAAGGAATCTGCTGCTAATTTGATTTACGAAGTTGATTTTGAACCATTGCTGTATCGCTAGATAATCTCTAATGTGTAATTTTTGTTTGCTAGTTAGCAAGGCTAACGCTGTTATGCTAATCATGGTGGCAGATAGCATTGCTTTCTGTCCGCAAAGTGATATTTCTTTAGACACAAACCAAAGATGAAGCGAATTTTTAGAGCAGGGGTGTGAAGAAAAGTGCCCCATAAAACAAATATATATATAGAAATCTTTGTTACTATGGCAACAACAGAAACAAACTCAGGAAGTAATAACACAAGTATAATTCACTTTAAAGCATCGAATGCAGCTGTCTGGATGTATCTTGTAAAATCTTAACCGGCTTGACTCTCATCATAAACCATAATGTGGGTAAGTCAGAAATGATCTGCACTCTGTCCGTAGAATTTAGTTTCTGAAAGGACATGTACATCAGGTGATCAGGTGATCTGATCAGTTTGTGTCAGAGCTTCTTTAGTGCAGTAGAGAAATAAATATATGCAATGTATAAATATAGATCACTGGTCAGAATAAAATTAATAGATATTGATTGTTGTGGTTGTGAAGTTAATGAAGTGATCTATTTAAACATCAATAGAGGACAGCGTATAGACTGAGGGGAATTAATTATGTCCTGGATGCTGTGGGAAATGCAGTGTTTTGGGACAATTAATCACACACACACACAAACACACACACACACACTGTATATCTAGCTATCTGTCAACAAATGATTGAATGTATGAACAAATGATTGAATGAATGTGTGAACAAATGATTGAATGTATGAACAAATGATTGAATGAATGTGTGAACAAATGATTGAATGAATAAACAAATGATTGAATGAATGAACAAATGATTGAATGAATGTACAAATGATTGAATGAATGTACAAATGATTAAATGAATGAACAAATGATTGAATGAATGTATGAACAAGTGATTGAATGAATGTATGAACAAGTGATTGAATGAATGAACAAATGATTAAATGAAGGTACAAATGATTGAATGAATGTATGAACAAATGATTGAATGTATGAACAAATGATTGAATGAATGAACAAATGATTGAATGTATGAACAATTGATTGAATGAATGAACAAATGATTGAATGAATGAACAAATGATTGACTGAATGTACAAATGATTGGATGAATGTACAAATGATTGAATGTATGAACAAATTATTGAATGAATGAACAAATGATTGAATGAATGTATGAACACATGATTGAATGAATAAACAAAGGATTGAATGTATGAACAAATGATTAAATGAATGTACAAATTATTGAATGAATGAACAAATGATTGAATGAATGAACACATGATTGAATGTATGAACAAATGATTAAATGAATGTATGAACAAATGATTGAATGAATGAACAAATGATTGAATAAATGAACAAAAGATTGAATAAATGTATGAACAAATGATTGAATGTATGAACAAATTATTAAATGAATGTATGAACAAATTATTGAATGAATGAACAAATGATTGAATAAATGAACAAATGATTGAATGAATGTATGAACAAATGATTGAGTGTATGAACAAATGATTGAATAAATGAACAAATGATTAAATGAATGTATGAACAAGTGATTGAATGAATGTATGAACAAATTATTGAATGAATGTATGAACAAGTGATTGAATGAATGTACAAATGATTGAATGATGTATGAACAAGTGATTGAATGAATGTATGAACAAATGATTGAATGAATGTATAAACAAATGATTGAATGTATGAACAAATGATTGAATGTATGAACAAATGATTGAATGAATGAACAAATGATTGAATGAATGAACAAATGATTGAATGAATGTATGAACAAGTGATTGAATGAATGTATGAACAAATGATTGAATGAATGTATAAACAAATGATTGAATGTATGAACAAATGATTGAATGTATGAACTAATGATTGAATGAATGTACAAATGATTGAATGAATGAACAAATGATTGAATAAATGAACAAATGATTAAATGTATGAACAAATGATTGAATGAATGTATGAACAAATGATTGAATGAATATACAAATGATTAAATGAATGTATGAACAAATGATTGAATTAATATACAAATGATTGAATGAATGTATGTACAAATGATTGAATTAATGTACAAATGATTGAATGAATGTACAAATGATTGAATGAATGTACAAATGATTG
Source organism: Aspidoras spilotus (assembly GCA_028565295.1). NCBI lineage: Eukaryota > Metazoa > Chordata > Actinopteri > Siluriformes > Callichthyidae > Aspidoras > Aspidoras spilotus. The sequence continues at coordinate 7,599 of JAOUQV010266586.1, forward strand.
AATGAATATACGAACAAATAATTGAATGAATGTATGAACAAATGATTGAATGAATGTATGAACAAATGATTGAATGTATGAACAAATGATTGAATGAATGTACAAATGATTGAATGAATGAACAAATGATTGAATAAATGAACAAATGATTATATGTATGAACAAATGATTGAATGAATGTATGAACAAATGATTGAATGAATATACAAATGATTGAATGAATGTATGTACAAATGATTGAATGAATGTATGAACAAATGATTGAATGAATGTACTAATGATTGAATGAATGTACAAATGATTGAATGAATATACGAACAAATAATTGAATGAATGAATGTACAAATGATTGAATGAATGTATGAACAAATGATTGAATGTATGAACAAATGATTGAATGAATATACAAATGATTGAATGAATGTATGAACAAATGATTGAATGAATGTACAAATGATTGAATGAATATACGAACAAATAATTGAATGAATGTATGAACAAATGATTGAATGAATGTACAAATGATTGAATGAATGTATGTACAAATGATTAAATGAATGTATGAACAAATGATTGAATGAATATGCGAACAAATAATTGAATGAATGTACGAACAAATGATTGAATGAATGTACAAATGATTGAATGAATATACGAACAAATAATTGAATGAATGTACGAACAAATGATTGAATGAATGTATGAACAAGTGATTGAATGAATGCATAAATGATTGAGTGAGTTAAACTATAGTAGCATACAGCTACAGATCTGTGAGTTCACATTGTTCTCTAGCTGTAAAAAAATCCAGTTGTTATTACTGGAGTTTTCTTGTAACAAAGCTCTAATGTATGAAGAGTGTGTGTGTGTGTGGTGTGTAAGAGGAGAAGGGTGTGAGTAAAGCCTCCTGGTAGACACTGAAGTTTGAACCCGGATGTTTTACACATGTTGTGACGGTGGTTTAACTGTCGGATTACGACAAAAAAAGAAAATTCCAGTCTGGACAGAAAACTAACCACACAGAAAAGTAGCTCTATTTTCACCTGAAAACATCAAATAAACTTTGATTAATATTTATTTTTATCATGCTACGATTTTTTTATCATCTTTAATAACTTTCTCTTTAATTCCAACTCTCATTATCTTCCTCTTACTCCACATGGGGTCGCGGGACAGTGTCCAACTGGCAAATTGGGCTCTGAGGGCAGGAACCACCCTAGACAGGGCGCCACTCCTTCGGATGGAGCACACACATCTAAAAGGCCACTTTAGAGACACTGGTTAACCTAAAATGCATTTCTTTGGAATGCGGGAGGAAATTGGAGCACCTGGAGAAAACCTGCTCAAACACGATGAGAACATACAAACTCCACACAGAAATTTTCCAAGTTGTCCCACCCAGGGATTGAAACTGGTTCCTTCTTTTTATTTAAAAATGGGGCTGCATTTGGCATTGGCCCCCTGGCCGTACTTTGGGGAGACCAGCCTAAAGGGTTCCATTGTTCAGGTTCAATGCAATTGGATTCTGATTTCTTCATCCTAACGGGAGTTATATGGAATATTTAGGGACTCTTTCAAGCAAATCTCTTTGTATTATGAGCATTCTGGGTTTTCTTTCTAGTCTTTTGGAGCATAGCTCTGTACCTGCCCCTTGCTCGTAATCTCTGGATCAACAGCTGATTTAAGTAGGTTTTTCTCAGTTGATTTGGTACATTTCTCAGATCAGAATTTAAATTCTCAAAACTGTCCATTCAATCTCCACATTTCCTTGTCTCTTGTCCCACATAATAATAGAATTTCTCATTGTGTTGCACATTTTGCAAATGCTTTTGTACATTCATGCAAATGGTCACAAACAATTGACTGCTGATATTTGCATTATCAATTGCTTATGTCATGTTTATTAAAATGTGTTCTGTCTGTTGAATTGTCTTGCCTTCCAAAAGATTTAGGCTTTAGGTCATTACCTAGGTCATTACATGCAAAAGTGCTGAACATGTCATGAACATGTTATACATGTCACAGACATGATTTGGACATTCTCAGGTGACTCTTGGCTTTCAGTTAAGGGAGTTTGTGAAGGTTTAGATCAACCAATGATTAAAGGTTCTCACCCATAGGTCAGAGGTGCATCTTATGAACCTTGAATTGACAAACATATATAGACACAAAACACTGCAGTGTCACAAAGTCTCACAATGGAAAGACAAGGCCATGTACAGGATGAACAGCCAAGAAGATGGGCAAGGCTGTGAGGTGGAAGGCTGAGGGCACAAATAAGAGGAAGTGGTAGCATCCATGCCCATAGGTTTGTCACAGATGAAGTAAGGGCAACAATTGTGGACCATGTTATAAATCACGGTCTTACAATGGCTGAAGCTGGTCACCGGGTGCAGCCAAATATTGAAAGAACAACTGTGTCTTTAATAATTCAAACGTTTTGTACAGAAAGCAGGTATGTAATTCAGAAATGTGCTGTAACTCTGCTGTAATGGTGAACACTGACATCAATTCTGATCTTATCTTTGCATTTTTACATTCTTATACCATATATGATTGCAGGACTAGCTCAGATGTCCCATTTTCACATCTCAACAAAAGGGATGCTATATGTGCTATGGTCATAGCAAATAATGCCATATAGCTGATGGAGGTCCAGCAAGTCATTATACAAGACAACAATCTTTTTCAAAATATTAAATCTGTAAGCATCTACACCATTGACCGAGTTGTGAAATGACGCCAGGTGAGCATGAAACAGCTGTACAATGATCCATTTTAAAGAAACGGTGGCGGGGTGAAAGAACTACGGTACCAGTGTGTACAGGTAAAACCCTTATGTATACTGACACCTTTGGCATAGCTGAAATATATGTATCTGTTGTCCAAAATGAACATTATATGTACTTCATTACTACTTTTGTGCTGTAGCGTATCATGGAGCTAGAATCAAGAGAACCACTACACACTTTTATATACCTGGATAAGGCTGGCCTCAATTTCACAAAATGCAGAATGTGTGGTCGAAACATCATTGGCCAAATGACTACCATTTATGTCACGATGTGTCAGAGAATGGCGTGCATGTGGCTCAACAGAAAGGAGCGTCAGGATGAATCGAAAAGAAAGCATTATAACTTCTATCTGAGTTGTGAGTGTGAACAATACAATAAAAGAATATTGCTGTATAAATTAGATTCCAGTCCAATTTCTTGCTGTCAGTCGTCCATATACAGTCATGTGTAACTTTGTGGTCTGTGTAAGTTTGTATGTTGTGTGTAAAATGTAACGTTTCAGTTGAAATGCCACAGAATGTGCAGCGTTCCTGTAAGAGAAACCTTAGCTAGTTTTCTTCAGCGTATACTTACAGTGTACACAGTGTTGCACTGACAGCACGACTAAGTATTTTGACAGCCTTGGCAATAACACACAGACAAGACATTCTGATGGCACTGACAGGTTAATTGACATACATTTTTGCGAGGTACATGCTTTTGCCTGTATTTCATTGGGTTTTTCTGTTTGCACTAACTGTTTTGAGAAATGCACTTGTGATGCCAATGTAAATCCTAATGTGACAAATGTACCAAACCGACTGAGAAAAACGGTAAATCCTGACCCGAATCAACCCGTGACTGAACAAGATTAGAATAAGAGCGGACGAGTTTCAGCCGATTCCAGAAGATAAACCTCTAACGGAATGTTTTTAGGACGCCAGATGTTTCAATCTTTAAAGCGGTTTGTGTTTACAGTCAATCTCGAGACAGTTAGACCGTTGTCTGAAGTAAATGAACAAATGATTCTTTTTAAAGCAAGTCATTGAGGTGAACAAATCCAGTAACTGCCATGCGCTGAATCATTTCTGGTTTAGTTTAAACTGATAGGCAAAAATATTTTAACTGTAAAATGGTGAACAAAAAAATAATAAGCACCTGGTGGCACGGTGGCTCAGTGAGTAGTGCTGTTGCCTCACAGCAAGAAGGACCAGGGTTCGATCCGCGGGTGGAGTGAACTGAAAAAGATTTCTGTCTGCTGTCTATCTGTCTGTCTGTCTGTCTGTCTGTCTTATATCTATTTATCTGTATTTCTGTCTGTTATCCAGATTGAAGTGAAAAAATGCTGAGTCATTCATTTGGAATGTCAGAGCTAGTACTTGTAGGTACCTAGAGCTAGTACACCATTACAAATCATCCATCTGATACCAATACAGTACCAAATACAAGTTAGAATATTATTACCACTTAAATGTTCTTTCAAACTACACACAACCTGTAGATAACAAATAAATATGCAAGGTTTAAAGCTAGTTCACAGTTATGTGCGCTTGGAAGAGGTGGGTTTTCAGTCTTAAAGACAGAGTGATTCTGATGTTCAGACAGTCAAGGGAAGTTCATCCCACTACCTTGGTGCTAGGGCAGAGAAAAGTCTGGATGATTGTCTCCTATGTGTCCTGGATGATGGTGGTACGAGTTGTGGCCGTACCGTACCGTACTTGAGGCACAAAGAGCTTTTATATTGTTTTTTTTTTATTATGTAACTGTAACTAGCCAACTTATCAGTGTAGGAATAAGATTGCACTGATGATAGTGGTGGAAACAATACAGTCCGCCTCGACATCTAAAGGCGTCAATGTTGTGTAGGAATTGAAAGGTAGCAACGTACCATTAAAGTAAATCCAGTGGCTCCGCTTTGTCTATAGTCTTTCATGTTTATTTTGATTTTACAAGTTTTACACAGTGGGACCGTGTGAAGGAGGATGGAATACTGGGATACAGGCATAATGGGAATTCCTACACAAATCTGAGGAACGGTAAAATTTTAGTTCTCAGATTATTAATTTATTTGTGTAATGATAGAACCAAAAGAGAAAATGATGAACAGACCGTGTCATGGGTATAAAGAGAAACAGGAAGTTATAAAGAACTACCTGTACTTTGGTTGAGTTCCTGTACACATTTCCTGTGACAATAATTATAGTACGTTTGACAGTATGTATGTTTGTATGAAGGTTAATGTTTTTATTAAAACCACAGAGAATTAAAAAGTGGCATGATTTTTGTCTCAGGCTCAAATCACCATTATGACTCATTTGCATATACTGACACACATAAAACTCCATAAAAGGCAAAGCTCTGAGCAAAATGGATAAATTTCTGATTGGAGTTTCCATCTTCTCCCCGTATTTGCGTTCGTATTGCCTTGGCGGAAGGACATCCGTCAAAAACGGCCAGATCTGCAATGCAAGGAAAAACCCAAAAGATAATATATATATATATATTAGCTCCACCCAAATCTTCCATTCCTCTAATTTCACGATTAGTGTTTCACTTCATTAGGAACACCTAGCGCATGCATGTTCTCCCTGTGTTCCCATGGATTTTCTCCAGACAATCCCTTTTTTCCCATAGTCCAAAGACATGCATGCTAGTTGAATTGTAGACAATAATTTTTTAAGTCCAATTCCTTAAAGGGTAGCGGTTGTGGCGTAAGACGTGTGAGCTTAGCAAAGCGAGTGGCACATTGTGGTGACTCCTGGTGGCAGGAAAAATCCAAAAGGCAAAACAAAAACCAACACACAGATATCAGGGACAAGATTACACACCCAAGTCAACCGCCTCGCCCTCCTGGGTAGCTCAGTCAGTTGGTAGAGCCTGCACTTCTGGAAAAAAATCCAGGTGTGTTATTAACAGGGGTTAACAACATGCTTAGTCATTTTATCCCTAACCCTTGGAGCATGACATTTGACATGACCACATGACCCCCAGCACTCATGGGAACTTTTGGGACATGTTGCAAAACGTCTGCTCTAATCTATTAGCAGTGAATTGTTGTATATCTGACTGCTCTGTTGATAATGTTTTGGAACTCAGTGGGCATTGTGTGTGTGTCTTTGCAAAGTGTTTGTGATTTCGAGCCATGTGGTTTTCCTCATGCAGGATGTCACTCTGTAACTCAACAGCTGGAGCCAAGGGCAAAGCTAATCAGGGCTACACATTTATATATATATGCCACTTTAAATATACTGTATACATATGTATGTGTGTGTGTCTGTGTGTGTTTTGTAAATTCATGAACTCATGCTCATTTTCATAAAAAACGCCCCAAAATTGCCATATATGGGTATATGGAGTACCTTGGAAATTATTATTTATTTTTTCCTAAAAATTTCTTTCATTTTTGGACAAAGCTTCTCTCTCGTTCCCCTCTCTCTCTCTCCCTACCTCTTCCCTCTCGCTCTCTCCCTTTCTTTATCCATCTCTTTCTCTCTCTCTCCCTATCTATCTTCCCTCTCCCTCTCTATCTATCTATCTATCTATCTATCTATCTATCTATCTATCTATCCTTTCTTTGTCCCACTCTGAAAGTGAAAGTGAAAGTGAT
>JAOUQV010266903.1:0-13978 GCA_028565295.1 Aspidoras spilotus
GACAAATTGTTGGTGCACGTCTTGCTGGCGCATCTGTGACCAAGACAGCAAGTCTTTGTGGTGTGTCAAGAGCCACTTTGGGGTGTTTTGAAGCATCACATAGTGACCTGGCCACTATCCTGCAAGAAGAATGGCTTAAAATCCCTCTGACCACTGTGCAAGACTCGTATGTGTCATTCCCAAGACGAATTGATGCTGTATTTGCCACAAAAGGAGGCTATACACCATACTAATGAATTTATTTTTCAATAATACTAATGAATATATTATTTATTATTGTGGTCTAAAGCCAGGTGTTTCAGTTTCATTGTCTAACCCCTGTATGTATCCCCATTCTAATGCCCATTCTAGTGATTGTTGTTGTCCCGGAATACAGCATAAGTAACTGCTTAGTTATATTGTATTTTATTTCTGTTGTCCTCTTAATCTCTCTATATATCCATTAATAAAGTTATCCTGCTAAAGTTACTTGATTAAATGGTTGGGAGTCAGGGAGTGACTCCATCATTTAGGCCCACACACAGACACACACACTAATGGAAATTTAGAGACGCCTATGTTGGAGGAAACCAGAGCATCCAGAGGAAATCCACATAGACATGGGGAGAACATGCAAATTCCACGAGGAAAGGACCCACATGGGAATCCAGGTCCGTGCTTTAAGGCACAATACTCATTATGCCACCCACATTAGACTGTGCCTTTTATTTCATAAAAACGTGTAATCTGGTGATACCATTTGTTATTTAATGCTACACATATGTAAACCACACTCCAGGATGTATAATAGTTTATAATTATTATATATAGTTTTTAAAAATTGTTTAAGATAGGTGGCTTCATTGGACAGAAGTATTTTTGTTAATTTTATTATTTCCGGCTGACCTTCATCAAGCTCCGCAATGCATTTTTTTAGATTGCAACCTTGTCCTGTTGCACTTATTGTAAGAAATAAATTTTTTTATCTGTGCACAATCCCTGCATATTCCACACATCACTGAATGTGTTTTTATTAATCATAACAAATTGCCATTTTCTGGCATCTAAAACTCTGCTTTAAAAAAAAAATCCATTGAGAAACACTAAATTAAATGCATCTTTTTAGTATATTTATATATTTATGAACATAATACAGAATGTACTTATTCCACTTATGTATTAAACCATTCAACCTAATTGTTCTGTCCTAACAATCATGCAAAAAATATGAAGCTAGACAGACAGTTAAAGAAAAGACTCGTCCAATACAAGGTCATTTCTGTATGAACTATCTTAACTGGCAGGACTGGTCTTTGTACAGATCTGTAACTGAAATACAAGAATGAATAGAATATTAAACATACTGATTGATGTATGTATGTTAGTAATTCTTAACATACATACAAAGTATTAACATTATTTGTTTACTCACAAGGACATATATATATATATATATATATATATATATATATATATATATGTGTGTCTTTAATTCCATTTAAAAACAAAACGGTCCACATTTGACAATGTCATCGAATCTATGGAAGACTGGTTTTAGCGTTTCTTTGCGATTACAGCATGTCTTCGAAGATGGCTCCGTTCGTGTTACAAAAGGCTTTAGGTTCGAAGGTTGATATTTCCATTTTGGCATGATGGTTAAATAAGAATAGATTGCACCACTTTGCGCTTATTGCTTAATGTCTTTTGTTTCCAGAAGTCACACTATTGTAGTCCTGTTTATACAAATCTTGAGGATATATACACATATTTTTAAGTAAACAGATAATAATACTTTGTATGTATGTTAAGAATTATTAATAATCAGTATGTTTAATATTATTTCATCTTTGTTTATTGTATGTTTATTGTATTTCAGTTACAGATCTGTATAAAGACCAGTCCTGCCAGTAAAGAGAGTTCACAGAGAAGTGACGTTTTATTGGACGAGTATTTTGTTTGTTAACTGTCTGTCTAGCTTCATATTTTTGCATTTTCATGAGGACAGAAAAATAAGAAATAAATATTACAAGATTTTCGGAGACTGTTACAAATTAATGTCTTAATATGGCTTAAATGATCAAAGCCCGATGCCTGGAATCAAGTATAGCTACACTTGAACAACCATCATCCAGGACATTTCTCTTTACCAAGGTGGTGGGATGAACTTCACTTGACTGTCCAACACGACCATGAACACTGGCCACTTCAATATTTCCTTGACTAGTTCTGCTCAAAAGCTTGGTTTTATAATTGACATGCAGCTCAAATTGTCTGAAGATATTTCTAAAACTGGCCGTGCCTGTACATACATTCTCTTCAACATCTTCAATCGTTAGTCCAAGCCCTAGTAATCTCCAGTTTCTACTATTGAAATGCTCTGTTTACTTGATTACCATGTAAACCATGTATCTCCACTGTTTAATTGAAAAACCATTTACATTTACGGAGCAGGTTTGGTTATATCAGTTGCAGTACAAAGAACAATTTTCTGTTTGTGTTCCTCAGTACTATGATTCCCATTAACAATATTGTAAATAGGCTATTTACAGTATATTAAATATTAAATGATATACATAATAAAGTGGAGAATAAAGGAATATTTTTAGCAAAAGAATGAGGAAACACAAACTCTTCAAGAGGTGACAGATACCGCAACTTGAGGTTCAGACATTAGGATGCTTCTACATTATGTGTGCGTCCTGCCTGTAATCCTACATTACTTAAAAATCAGTAGGGTTTTTTTCCCTTCAGCAATAGGTCTTAGTGTATTCTGTAAACTTAACTAAATAAGGCTTATTAACTTATTCACCTAGTGGAAACCCTTACAAACACTGGAAAAGTTTATGAAACTCCATGCAAAAAAAAAAAAAATCAGCTAATTTCCTAAATTTTCCAAACTCGAGAGCTGTCATGCTGTCATTCCGCTTGACTGTTTGACCCTCATCCTGATATTGCATTTATTTGAATTATTAATCTGGCTCCACAAACACAAATATGGACTGGTGTAAACTGTTGCCAAGCAACACAAACATTCTTCTGCACATTATTAAACAAAAGTATGTAAGTATCTAACATATTACATTCAATTTAATACATTTCATATAAACATAATGTAGCCTAATGAACAGTTATTGGAACACATCTGTAAAGCAGAAGCCTGTATATTTAAAAGTACATTACCAGTAATAAACTGTTTGTTTCTGTTAATTTTGGCAGTAGCTTGTTGGCTCTCTATTCGCTGTTCTTTCTTTGCTTGATTCGCCTAATGTAGGTCAAAGAAGCAACACAGCCCTCCATTTCTTCAGTGTCTCTTACAGAAAAGCTCATTAAATGTGTGGGTTTTCAACCTAGCATCAGCAGGCAGCCTCATGTTCATAACATACAGAATCTCTGTTTTCAATTAAAATATGACAAGGCAGATATTTGTTGTTAAGGACTGGACACAGTGGGGTTGTTGGCTTGTCATTTGCATCTGAAGCATCATGTATTATTTATTTTTGGAGAGGCTGGCAAACAAACAGGACAGAAAACAGAACAAAAAGAAAATTTAATGGAAACTTAATTACTAAACATGCACACTGAAAACCCATCATGAATCGCTTTCATATGAAAATAGATTTGCAGTTTCATTATATGAGCATAATTTTAGTAATGCATTTTTGTTACCACTTCAGACCGATTTTTGTTGAGTATTTACCCATCTCATTTTAGGCAAACAAAATTTTGCATGCATTCAATTAGTGGTTTATAATTATAGCAATTTTATCAATGTTTCTAACACAAACACATCTTTGGGATGGTGGTTATGATATTTTAATCAACTAGACGTGAGCACACATTGATGAAATTGTGCTATATAAAACCAAAATGCAATGGTTGGAAAAGGAAACTGATTTATTTCATTTATTTTTAAAATGGAAGTTTTTACAAGAACAAATACTTGTACATGATCCAGAAGTCATTGTAACTGTGTACGCATATTTTGTAAAAAAAGAAATATTAATTTTATAATATTGGTATAAATAAAAGTTATTGTAAGAAACAAAAGAAGAAATATACACATTATGCATTTTATTTCCATGTTTCTATATTCAGCGTGCCAGAAAAAAAAGGAATTTACTGTGTTTTTTCCTCTCCGTAATAGTTGCACAAATACATCCATATAGCAAGTCTCAATGGAATAAGTATTAATTCATTGACATGATAATCTAATTTCTACAATATTCCTGTTAACAGAAGGCCCTCTATACTTCTGACAACACACATTCTGTATCACATATAGTATGATGTTATTAATAGTGCATATACAGACTTAGTCTTTTAAATGAAGAAATGTCTGTGCAGCCCATACCGTTATAATATTTGAATCTGCTTTGTCATTATTATGCTAATAGCCATAGCTGCTGTCATTCACATCATAAAATTATACATAATCAACACAACCAGTGGGGCAATAGAGAATAGATAATGAACACTTTACCCAAGGGTCTAGTTTATTCAATAAAATATGACTCATCTAGCAGGAGGAACAAAGTAAAGATTCCTGATGCCAAGACCTTGTCTTATTCATCACATACTCAGACGGCTCCATCTCCATATAATTTTTTAACCTTGAAAATGTAAGACATACATCATTTAATGATATGCAGGTTTAACAATAAGAAATGTTACTGGCAAGTGAAGTAGAATAAAAAAATTCAGTTGTTTTATTTTAAAGCAATTAGATCAATAAGTGATAATGTGTCACATACATAGCTATACGGAGTACAACTTTCAGAGAAATGCTTTATCTACTGTCTGAATTAAATAATTAGAGAGAAACTGTATGTGTGTATATGTTTTAGTTTCCCATGCAGAGGGATTTGTTTGAATATGCTTTTCATTCTCTGTGTTCACTTACAGCATGCAAAGGCATTTCCCTAAGTGTCACAGAGAGAGGACTCTATATTTGAGTTGGCTAATGTCCTTCACAAGTTACTTGCTTTGGTCCAGCACCACTTCATGTGAATGGTTTGCAAGCGCTGACTGAGTGATTCTCAGCTGTACATATTACACTCTGGAAAGCAGATTTGTCCTGCGTGCTGCGTTTTCCAAGGTTGTAATTTTTCCCCATGAGGGTGCCCTCGATGGTACAAGCTTAGAAGTTCATTATCACTTTGGAAGTCCCTCAAATGTCTGGGGTGGTAAAGACGTTGATAGGCTATGTTTACTACAGACCTGGTGTGGCAGCTGATTGTTACAGGTCCTGCAAATGTGTACTCCAAATTACTATATACTTCTTCATCTGATATTTCACTGAGCTCTCAAATACAGTTTCTCACATCATATTAAGTATCAATCAGTGAACTACAAAACTAATTAGTCCTTTATTTTAGTATGTACATGCCCACTAGAGTGTGCCCCATGACAACAAAAACACAATTGTAACACTACAGTTCCCAGAGATCCTTCCAGCAATCAGGAGGTGCACCTGCCGATACTGTAATTGAGTGAGAGCACCAAGTTCAGCTCTCTTTTTTATGTAAGTTCAGCTAAGTGTGAGTATCTCTGTGTAGCAATATGATTATACACAAGTTTCTTGATGGTTGTTTCATAACATTTACTGTGCATTTTTATTGTGTAACCCTTCCCTAAAGATTCAATAAATGTTTACGGATAGCACATTTAAAGCAAAATTAACACCCAACAGTATATTTTAAGAATGTAGTATATTATTATTATTATAACTGCTAAATTTCTTCCCCACCCCTTTCTAATTTTACACCTAAGCATTAAATTTATTTCAAAAACACACTCCCCAATAACTAATCAAAGCAAAAAAGTAAAGAAAAACACCCACATTCCTTTTACACTTAATCAATTATTTTACCAAAAATGGAAAATATTAGAAGTCTACTAAAATTCTCATAAAAAAAAAAATAAAAAATGGGCAAAAACAAATGCTCATGCTATAACAAAAAAACTTTGGGGCCTAATATGTTGGTACACACTAGTAATGTCGTTCCAAACACTTCAAGATGATGTAGCGTATATCTCCTTCTTGTTCTGAACCAGAAGTTTGGTTTACTCATGGGTTGTGGTCTTTAAAAATAATGTTCAAGGTGATACCTGCTCTCTCAGAGATGGTGTAGGAGGCATGACGATGCATGCGTGATAGCTGGGAACAGTCGACTTACCCGCCTATAATCAACAAGAAAGTACATCGTTTTTTTATCGAGGTTCACAAGCATGTGATTATTTTCCCAATTTTTCCTGGTTTACCTTGTCAGCCGACAGTGGCAGCTGCCCTATCTCCAAGGACATCAAAACAAACATCAATAGGCATTCTGGCTTTACACAAAACCTCAGATAGTATGAAGAGTGACCTGTGGATTTGTTTGGCATACAATTGTATGCATGCACTAAATAAGCAATATGCCAGCTCCATTTAGTTTTCTTTCTGAACTTTCATGGTGCCCAACATGTCCAACAGAGTGTGATTAAACCACTCATGTTGAGGGTCACCCTGAGGATGGTACGGAGTGGTTCTCGATTTTTTCACCCCCAAGAGTCAACATCTCATGAATCAGTTGACTTTCAAAATCCCTCCCTTGATCAGAGTGTATTCTTTTGGGCAATCCATAATAAATGAAGAATTTTCCAACAAATGAACACAGTCTGATCCCAAGTGGGAAAAGCTTGGGCATACCAGATGAAATGATTTGTGACCACCAGGACATGGCACATATTCTTAGAGGCTGGTTTGAAAACCCGAATGGATAGATGTTTTGACTTCACACTTACAGCAGATTTAGGACATCTGAGAGTGCACCACACCTCACCTATGTATACATCTGTTTTCTGAATGCTCTGGACAGCCCCTAGCGTAAGACCAGGCAGTTTACAAGACCCCACTGAAACACTATGGCATTAAAGCTCCGGCACAGCAGACTTCCTACCGCCCAGCTGGTCCATCAGACCACCAGAACTTCTACCTCTCCCAATGGACACTCCTTGACAAACAGCACGAAATCCAAGAGCTGAAATGTGTTGCCAGTCATCGTCTGTAGAACACCCATCATGGGGTTGTTGCCGTGACAGGGTGTCCGCATCCTGGTTCATGCGTCCAGGCCTATACTTCAGACTAAAATTATAGATTGACAGATAGACAACCACCTATGACCGATTGATTCAGCTAATAAGAATTTTAGTTTGTGAGCTGGATACTTCCTTTCAGATGGGGAAAAACTGACTAACGAATGCCACATAATGTAATTTACCATACTCCTGGTACAGTACCCCACCAAGACCAGTCAGGCTAGCATCAACATGTTGCACATACGGCTTTTGGGTATCTGCAAACATCAGCACTGGGGCCTGTCAATCTCAACTTCAGTTCTTTAAAAGCAAAATGACATTTGTGATCCATTGTGAGGACAAAAGATCAGGTGGTTTCCTGCACAATCCTGATGTGCCCTCTTTCATATTCCGAGCTGAATTAGCAGGCCTATCACCAAGTACTGTATTAAGCAGATGACAGACTCTGGAGAAATCCTTCACAAATCTGCGATAATAACTGCAAAAGCCTAAGAAAGACCTCAACTCAGTCACAGTTTTGAGCTTCGGCCAAGAAGATAAAGCCTCTATTTTTGCTGGGTCAACATGACCAACATACGAAAACGATGTCCGACCAAACTGACATTTTTCCAGGGACAATTTCAGACCATCCTGTTTCGATCCATCAAGCACCTTAAGAAGCCTTTCCTTGCGTTTCTGTAGTGTCTTACCAAATACTGTCAAATCATTCAGATAAACCAATACATCCAGAAAATGGAATTCCTGTTCCATGACTCTCTGGAAAGTGACAGGTGCTCCACAAATGCATTGCGGCATCGGCTCAAACTGATAAAATCCAAATGGAAAATGAATGTAGTCTTATTTTTGTCAACTTCTCTCATGGGAATCTGATAACATCCACTCTTTATGTCCAACACTGTGAACCACTTACTCCCAGACAAACTATGGAGAGTATTCTCAATAAGAGGAACAGTGTTCTGATCTGGAATATTTAATTGGTTAAGAGTGTGATAAGCATGGAAGTCTACTAGCATGGAAGTCTACAAAATTAAAAGAGTTGAGTGACAGCTCATATGAATTGCAGTTCATAGTAACTGACTCATTAAATGCACTACCCAATTTCACCTTCTAAACCAACAGTGTATGGCATTGCCTGACCAACACAATATTACACTCCACCTAAACAAACTGCTGTTTTCCTGTGATATAAGAACACTGCCCCCTTATCCTGGTACACTCGAATGCTTTGAATATCCACAATACTCTCAAAATAACCTACATTTAATGGTATTTTCCCAACACTAAAGCAAAGGTCGGCAAAAACTAAACCTGACAATTAACAGCCAAGTCGAACCAGGTGTACTTGAGCACGAAAAACATAAAACTGTGCAGGACTTCAGCACTCCAGGACCAGTATTGCCTACCCTTGCCCATAAGTGTTATGTGGGTCAAGATGTTCCTGCTCAGCCCACGCGATTACCTAATTCAGCTTCATCTTACCTATTTACTAGTAAGAAAATGTATAGTGTAGTTAGAGCTCAGAATTTCTATATTAATTACTTAATTTCTCAGCATTTACTAATTTAAACCAGCATGTGACTTTGTATTCACTGAAATTCAATTGTTCTTATTTAAATTTACAATCCCAGCAGTGCCTCCAAAAACCTAACCCTTCCCTAATTGCTAGAGGCAATAAATGTTTTAGGGAGAGCACATCTCAAACAAAATTAACACCCCACAGTTTATTTTAAGAACGGGTTTTATAAGTATATTTCTTTTTTTTTTATTAAAAAATTACTATTGCTAAATTTCTTCCTTACCGCTTTTCAAATTTTTTCAAAAGTTTTTTTTTCCAATTAACATTTCAGTAGACTTCTAATATTTTGCAATTTTAGTATAATTAATTTATTAACAGTAAAAAAAGCAATGTGGGTGTTTTTTTTTCTCTTTTGTTAATTATACTAATATCTGATTTGTCAACAGAGAAGCGACTACACCTGGTACAGATTTTATATCGATTAACCCCTACATTTATTAACCTCTAACTAACAAACGCAAAATCCTACATTAGGCAAAATCCCGATTAAGTGGAAAATAGAGGACAATGAGAAATGAAGTTGCTTACATAAACGACATTTAATATAAATTTTTGAATCCCTATACTTGTATTGATTAATCTTTGTGTTTTGGTACTTTTGACTGGTTCCTGCCATTATTATTTGTTTTGTTTTATTCATTTATTAATGTCATCTTCGACATCCATAGCCATGTTGATGACCGGAACGAAGTTATATTCATGCACAAGTTAGTAACAATTTTAGATTCCCAATACACCTAACATGCAAGTCTTTGGACTGTGGGAGGAAACCGGAGCACCCGGAGTAAACCCACACAAACACAGAGAGAACATAAAAACATGCACTGCGCCGCCCCTGCCATAGTGTCAGAGAGTTCTGTTGTGTTGTCCCAGGGTTCTTGCATATCTTTTGAGCATTTACAGCTTTTGTTATAGTTTTTACATTTCCCTAAATGCATAAAATACATAAAAATAGTGTGAGCATTGAAATCCAATGCAATTTTGCTGCATATAAACACAATTTATTGTTATGGCCCATTTCATTTTTTTCACCAAACATGTGGAACTAAAACATCAATGGACTCATAGGGCTTAGGGTCTAAAGGTCACCCCACAATACGTGTCCAGAATCTGTAATGTAACAAATAAAGTTTGACTATTACAGACAAAACTTCAGTAACTTGCCTCTTTTCTGATTGGCTTAAGTCTCTTAAGGATTGTTGTCAGCAGTTTCTGAAAACTTCTATCATAACTCTGAGCAGACTCCTTAAAATATTTATAATGCACCCTTCAGCAAGTGTCTCTGTTTTTTTGTTTTGGTTGTCTGGAAAGTGGTCTATAATATGTAGCTTAACTACTTATAGACAAATATTATTTACAACTAGGTTTCATAAATTAGTTTTTCTTTTAATTATGCTTTACACTCATTTGGGAATTAAAATTACTAATTTTTGCAGTTTTGAAATGATGTATATGTCAGTTCCTGTTGTGTACAATAACTGAGCTACTATCATATGTACTGTATCTTTAAAACACCTACTTGTATACAGGCCTATTGCATCAAAGATTTATTTGCACATATTAAAAGCATCGATTTTGTGAGAACCAATGAACCCCAATGCCATCATATGCTGTTTTTTGCTTTAGATTTATTAGTTATAGAATGTTTTCCAATACAAAGGATTTATTGTGTATGTAATACATATATTAAATTATTAGATGGTTGAATTGTTTCTTGCATGTACAGCTTATTTCAAGTAACTCCACAGCATCTAAATGGTATTAAGATATGGACTTTGACTCTTGTAGGGTTCAGTTACAATTTTCTTTACAGATGGTCTCATGTTATTCAAGCTTCCTCTAATACATAATAGAATTCATTCTGGATTCAATGATGATGTGACCAGGCCCTGCTGCAACAAAGCATCCCCAAACCATAATATTTCTACCTCTATGTTTTACAGTTGATATGAGGGTGTACACCTTATGGGATACACCTGTGCATAATTTTAACCTGTGTCATTAGGAATTAATCAGGGGTTGTCCTAATTTTTCCTCATGAGAAATTCCATCTTTTAAAAATGTAAAATGATATTTTACAGAAAGATTTAAAACAATTAATATATTTCTTTGGATTTATTAATCTGCACCACCCAGGCACTGGTGCTGTTTGTCTTTCACCACACAAATATGGAGGGCCAATTTTTTTTTTACAAGAATTATGCAGCACATTACAGCATTTTAGTAGAATGTTGGCTTGTTTAGTTCTCATATTGCTTCATGATGTAATATTTTCACTAAGTAAGTACATACAGTACAGTCACCCAGCCAGCCTGCCACCATTTGTGAAAAAGTTAAAATTTCTACATCAAAATTTGCTATTGTCAATTAGTTTAGATTTTTATATATGCCACCCCTCGACAGAAGAGTATTAGCAAACTGGTTAAGATGTTGGACTAAGAATCTCTTACCCGTTGGCTGTTAAATGAAATAAAATAAATCAGCATGAATAAGTGTGTCATCCAAATGGCATAAATGTGCTAACTTTTCAAAATAATCAATGTTTATTACTTTTTATTTACAGTGGGGCAAAAACGTATTTATTCAGCCACTAATTGTGCATTTTTTCCTACTTAGAAATAATTTTCATCATAGTTACACTTCAACTATAAGAGACAAAAAAACAATCCACATTGTTTTTAAAATCCACATCCAGGATTTTAAAGAAATTATTTGTAAATTATTGTGGAAAATAAGTATTTGCTCAGTAACAATTAGGCAAGATTTTTGGCTCTCACAGGCCTGAAACTTCTTTAAAAAACCCCTCTGTCCTCCACTCATTACTTCAAGCATAATGTTTTTTATTGTAAATAATTTGATTATGTTATAAGCTAATTTACTAATGTAATAATAAAAGGTATGGCTCAAAATTCTGCCTCATTATGATAGGTAGATAGGTACAGTCTTCTGTAGCCCCTCTTACTGTATCTCCTCCATCTTGGATCTATCATGGTATTTCATTTCATTTTTATGCGGAAGACACACACATTTATTTGCCGCTAAAGTGGCAATACTAACTTGTTAAAACAACTTTTACTGTTAACTTTTTAAATTTTAATAAAATAAAGCCGAGATAATAGTCTTTGTTAATAATGATACTGTTATTAAATCTTGATTTTTTATCTTGTTATAAAAAATCTTGGTGTAGGGTTGGACAGCAAGCTGAGGTTTAATGCTCAGATCAGTGCTGTCATTAAGAGAATCTTTTTTAATTAGACAATTGGCTAAAATTAAATCAGTCCACCCTTGCCACCATTTTGACCAGAAGTCCTTGCGAGACTACAGCTTGTGCAAAACACTGCAGGACGGCTGTTAACAAGTACAAAAAATGTCAAAGTCAGTGCATTGGCTTCCGGTACGTCTGAAAATTGTTGAAAATTTTATTATTTGCTTTTTAAAACACACATTTAAAAACACACGTTTTAAGTATTTTACGGTTTTGAATGTTTTATTGTTTTTATTGTTTTTAATTGTTAATTAACAAGTTGTGGAGGTAAAATCAGTAAAGGCATGGGAAGAGAGCTTATCTTTGCTCTGTTCTATCCAGAGGACTGTTGTCACAACAACAGCCTTTAATAGCTAAATCTGATATAGGGAAGACAAAACAAAGATTAAGCCTGGTTTGTTATTTTTTTATTTATTTGTTTTATTTTACAATACTAGATATGTGATTTTTTGGTAATATTCAATCATTCATCTATTTTCTATTCCCGCTTAATCCTAGTTGTAGAGTCACAGGGAAGCTGTTGCCCACCCAACAACTCTGTTCATGAGAGCATAAACCCCCCTAGAATGGGTGCCAATCCATCATTCTGTGCACAGTCAATCACACACTAATGGGTGATTTAGACACACCAATTAACCTACGATTCATGTCTTTTGAATGTGGGAGTAAACCGGAGCAACCGTATAAAACCTGCACAAGCACGGGGAAAACATGCAAACTCCACACAGTCTTCCCAACTGGGGCTTGAATCTAGGATCTTCTTGCTGTGAAGTCACAGCACTATCCACTGTGCCACCGTGCCACTCTTGTTCGGTAACATTTCAAGCTATAAGCTTAATCTCCACAAAAGTGAGCATTTTCCTGTCAATGCAGCAGCAATTTAACTCCCTTTGACTTAATTTCATTTTGAGCTGACAGATTTGAAGTTTAAATAGTTATTTATCATTTTTACTAAATTATTCACAGCCATGTTCATAGAAAAAATTTGCCCCTTCCTTGTCACTGTTGTGATCGATGGACCTACCTCCCATTCTCGCTTATAAAGTGACAATTTAATTCAAATATTTTATACATGTTCCAACATATATCGATCTATTTTAATAAAGCTTTTTTCACCAGATTGGATAGTATTTCCTTTGTTTGGAACAATAAACCACTTTGTATGAAAAAAACATCTATGCTACTTTGGAAGTCTAAGGGTCCCAATGCGGCCTGTTGATGTAACTTACAGCATGTTATTGTCACTGAACTGCTGGATGTTCAACTGGTGCTCAGAAAACAATGTAGGGCCACAGGTAGCTAAAAGCAAAGTTTCTGATAATTTATTATCTCTGGATTGTCTTTCAATTACACCATATACAGCTGTAAAATACCGTATGTGATTATTGATTCTAGTCTTTCCTTCGAATCTAATATAGATCATACCACCAGGATAGCATTCTTTAATCTTAGAAATATTGCTAAGATCAGAAATATGCTGGCACTGAATGATACACAAATACTTGATATGAACATATCACCCCTATTTTATTTACACTGCACTGGCTACCAGTCAAAATTTGCATTGACAATAAAATACTTTTGCTCACTTATAAAGCAGTAAACTGATATTAGTTTCTTAAAATAAACTACGCCCACTTAAATCAAAAGGTGCAGGCTATTTGCTGATACCTTGTATTATGAGGGCTACAGCAGGGGGCATATCATTCTCTTATAGAGCCCCACATATATGAAATAGTCTTCCTGTCAGGGTTCGGGACACAATCTCAGTCTTCACGTCTAGGCTGAAAACGTACTTATTTAGTCAAGCATATTCAATTAAATTAAATTTTATTTATAATATTTTATAAAAATGTTCTTTATATTTATTCTATATATTATACATTTTATTTATAATTAAGCATTGTCCCAAAGCAGCTTTACAAAAAAAGTTTTTATCCCAGATGAGTAAGGTGACATGGAAAAACTCCTATAACTTCTATAACTAACAATAATATATACACGCATACATATATACACGCATACACACAACATACATACCATATACATAATTCCATAACTAACAATAATATATAACATTT
>JAOUQV010267010.1:0-13978 GCA_028565295.1 Aspidoras spilotus
ATGGGCCAGCAAGACAAGCACCAACAATTTGTCCTCTTTTGAACTCTGGTATGTCACCCCTAATGTTGTGTGCATTGTAATATTTTGAGCAAAACTGTGCTCTTACCCTGCTAATTGAACCTTCACAGTCTGCTCTTACTGGTGCAATGTGCAATTAATAAAGATTGGCCATGAGGCTTGTCCAATTTAGCCATGAAACCTCCCACACTAAAATGACAGGTGTTCCAGTTTCATTGTATAACCCCTGTATATATATATATAGACCAATTCGCTTAAGTACATTTGATTTATTTGGTTTTTCCTTGTTTTTAATACATTTTGTAAAAGAAATCCCAAACACACTTTGACATGGTGTATTGTGTGTCATTATGGGGTATCGTCTGTCATTATGTGGTATCATTTGTCATTTGTGCCATTATGAGGTATTATGTCATTATGGGATATTGTGTGTCAATATGGGGAATTGAGTAATTATCGGGTATTGTGTAATTATGGGGTATTGTGTCATTATGAGGTACTGTGTCATTATGGGGTATTGTGTTAATTATGGGGTTATTGTGTGTCAATATGGGGTATTGAGTAATTATGGGGTATTGTGTAAATATGGGTTATTTGCTGTCCCACAGTCCATCTTGTCTCACACACACACACTCTACTGTCCACTCTCTTTATTGATTATATTCTGAGTTTGTAAAGCCCTCCCTTAATTCCTGATCTCGTATCCCATAAGAATCTCGCCTGTTTGTTCTTCGGAAAGATCCACTAAGATAATAATAATTATAATAACAATAATATTAATAATAATTATAATAA
This sequence comes from Aspidoras spilotus, assembly GCA_028565295.1. Taxonomy (NCBI): domain Eukaryota; kingdom Metazoa; phylum Chordata; class Actinopteri; order Siluriformes; family Callichthyidae; genus Aspidoras; species Aspidoras spilotus. The sequence goes on from JAOUQV010267010.1 coordinate 814, forward strand.
TAATACATTTATATATAGCGCTTTTCAGAAACCTTCAGACACTTTAATGAATATAAAAGATGAAGACTGAAGAGGTGAAGACAGCTGTGCATTTGTGTCTCACAGCTCAGAATAAAACTGTTATGAGATGGCGCATTCATCTCCTATAAAAAAAATTACAGAAACATTTATCTAATATTGGAAATGAAAGATTGTGTACAAATGGACAGAGTGTATTGTTTGTTTTATTGATTCATTAATGTCATCTTTGACATTGATATCTATATTAAGGTCATATACATACACAAGTTAATGACAATTTACCAAGCCTGTATGTCTTTGGACTGTGGGAGAAAACTCACACGAACATGTAAACTCCACATGTAATACCCAGGTCACCCCACACGGGAATTAAACCTCCTCTTGCTGCAAGGCTACAGCACTATCCACTGCTCCACCATGCCACCCCACAGTGTGTATTGAAAAGTTCACTAAAGAACAGGGTGGGCCATTTATATGGACACACATACATAAAATGGGAATGGTTGGTGATATTAACTTCCTGTTTGTGGCACATTAGTATATGGGAAGTGGAAAACCATCCACCAACCAGCCATTTTGAAGTCGGCCATTTTGGATCCAACTTTAGTTTATTCAATGGAAACAGGGTCATGTGACACATCACAACAAAAACGATGATGTGCTTGTTTTTAACTTAACTTTTTTTCTTTCATGAGTTATTTACAAGTTTCTGACCATTTATAAAATTTGTTCAAAGTGCTGCCCATTGTGCAACCATCTTTTCCCATTTATCACACATATTGATAGCAACACCGCAGAAGAAATGCTAGCACAGGCTTCCAGTATTCGTAGTTTCAGGTGCTGCACATCTTGTATCTTCACAGCATAGACAATTGCCTTCAGATGAGCCTAAAGATAAAAATCTAAGGGGGTCAGATAGGGAGACCTTGGGGGCCATTCAACTGGCCCACGATGAACAATTCACTTTTCAGGAAACTGTTAATCTAGGAATTCTCAGAACTGATAATGTGGCTGTGCACCATCTTGCTGGAAAAACTCAGGGAAAGTGCCAGCTTCAGTGCATAAGGAGGGAAACATATCATCATGTAGCAATTTCACATATGCAGTGGCCTTGAGGTTTCCATTGATGAAGAATGGCCCCACTATGTTTGTACTCCATGTACCACACCATACCATCAATCTTGGAGTGATCTATCCACTGTGGGTTACTGTCAGACCAATAGCGGTGGTTTTGTTTGTTAACTTCACCATTCACATAAATGTTTGCCTCATCACTGAACAAAATGTTCTGTGTAAACTGAGGGTCCTGTTCCAATTTTTGTTCTGCCTATTCTGTAAATTCAATGCGCCGATCTGGGTCATCCTTGTTGAGATGCTGCAGCAACTGGAGTGTGTAAGAGTGCTATTTGTGTAGCTAATATCTGCCAAAGGGATGATCGACAGATGCCACTCTCCAGTGACATGCGGCGAGTGCTACGCTGTGGGCTCTTGCTGAATGAAGCTAGGACAGCCACTGATGTGTCTTCATTAGTGACAGTTTTCATGCGTCCGCATTTTGGCAAATTTATTCACCAGACATTAACACAATTTCTCACAATTTCAATGGCTGTAAAAAAGAACAGCTTGTAAAAAACTCATGAAAGAATAAAGTTACATTAAAACCAAGCACCCCATTGTTTTTTTTAATTCTCAATAAGTTTGATGTGTCACATGACCCTCTTCCCATGGAAAAAAACTAAAGTTGGAACCAAAATGGCCGACTTCAAAAAGGCTGGTTGGTGGATGGTTTTCCACTTGGTGCCACTAATGTGCCACAAACAGGAAGTTAATATTACCAACCATTCCCATTTTATTTAGGTGTATCCATATAAATGGCCCACCCTGTACATTCTACAGCCAAACTGCAGTTAATTTGTGACTATTTATATTATAATTTAGTGTTTAATATAGAATCGACTGTGTTGTGATGAAACAGAGCCATAGTGATCACCTCTTTAATTATACGATTTAATTTCTACAAAATTGCTCTTCTGTAATGTCACTTGTGGTACTAATGTATGTCAGATGAGGTACTGAGTGTGAGTTATAACATTGATGATATTTATAAATTCATCCCAGCTGTAAACTGGAGGAATTTGATTTTTAAATGTATTTAATTGGACGTCTGTGGTCTGGGCGGAGTCGAGGCCCTGCAGTTTGGAGTCTACGTTCATCACGTTGTTCTCCCGTGGTTTGTGGTTCTGAAAAAATCATGACTCGTTTACTCTTAGAGAGAAAAACTTGCTTTAGTTTCTTATTTCTTTTAAATCCTGACAGTCCATTCCAAACCAGAATTTCATCTATTTTCCTTTTAGTTATTACAGTTTTATTCCACTGTTCCAGAACAAATCAAACCTAATAATATTCAGTGGCAAAAACATTATTTTACACATGGGGGAGGTGTGATTATTCTAACAGACATCATTTTGTAGGTTTATATAATTACTTTAACTATGTACAGTTTGTATACGCCCTCCACCTCAGGGGAATCATGGGAACTCAAACTCCATATTGTATGTGTAGTATAATGTGCACTCTATCATTACAGTATCTCTTTTTTGAACACTTCACATAGCCACATAGTCTATCTCCTTGTATGTCTGTTTGATTGTTTTTGTTTATTTGGAATGTATTTGTTTGTTTTGCCGTCTTTGTATTTGTTGATAGTGTTTAGATTTTTAATTGATTTACTCTCTGCATTATAAAGTGAGAGCAGCATAGTGGCACAGTGGATAGTGCTGTAGCCTCAAAGCAAGAAAAACCCGGCTTCGAGCCCCGGATGGGGAGAGAATTTCTGTGTAGAGTTGGCATGTTGTTCCTGTGTTTGCGCGGGTTTTCTTTGAGTACAGTTTCCTCCCGCATTCCAAGGACGTGCATGATAGGTTAATCGTTGTCTCTAAATTGCCCCTTAGTGTGTCATTGTGTGTGCGCCCTATGATGAATTGACGCCCCATCTAGGGTTGTTTCTTCCCTTGCACCCAGAGTTGTCGGGTGGGCACCGGATTCCCTGTGACCCTAGAACTAGGATTAAGCAGGTATAGAAAATAATCAAATTAATTATAAAGTATTATCGAGCTTGGTGAAAGGTGCTGTATAAGTTTAACTTATTATTATTATTATCATTTTTACTATTAATATTACAAACCCGATTCTAAAAAACATATTGTGTTCAGGATAAATCATAGATGACATATCAAATGTTTAAAACTGAGAAAATGTATCATTCTTTTTTTAATTATGTACTATTAAATTTTGTGACAATAACACATTTCAAATAAGTTGGGACAATACCATGTTTACCACTTTGAGACATGCTCTTTTCTATAAACATCTAGTAGGCTTGAAATGATGATAGAAAGACAACAGTAACTTAAATAACCACTCATTACTGTGGAAAGTATTACAGGAAGAATTAAGACAGTTATGAAAGTAAAAGGGGTGTAACTAATATAGTGGCCGGTGTGATTATAGCATAAACATCTAGGGACTGCGGAGAAATTTTTTTTTGAGATGTGTTGCTGTCAGTAGGTTAGAAATGAGCCAATATTTGGCATGAAATTTTAAAATGTCTCACTTTCGACATTTGATATGTTGTCAATGTTTTATTGGGAATACAATATCGGTTTTTGAGGTTTGTAAATTATTGCATTCCATTTTTATTTAGTTTGTTCTTTGTCCCAACTTTGGTTTGGAATTGGTTTTGTATTATTATTATTATTATTATTATTATTATTCATTGTCTACAGAGTGTAGACAAAAACTTCAGTACATTTTGTCATTGTTGCTGTAATTCGGATTCTCCAGTAAAACTGATCATATCATTTACGGTACAGTTTTATAAATAAACACAGCCTTAGTTACGTATAGTTGTTCTGTTAACACGCCTCATTAATAATCAGTTTCTATGTAAAAAAAGGAAACACTATAAAGTGTATAAACACTAGTAAATGGTAGGAAGCAACAGATGTTGAATGTTGTGTACATTTTACAGAGTATCTTGAAAAATCGGTCTTCGTTCTTCTACTGGCAACAGATTTTTTTTGTGAAAAAAAGTGGCATGTTGTGTAAAATTCATGAATTCATGACTTGCACAATAAACAGTTTGTTCTAACTTGTTAATACAAATGAATAAAATAATGTGCCTTTTGCACAGTACTGTTTATTTATGGGCAGCACGGTGGTGTAGTGGATAGTGCTGTGGCCACACAGCAAAAAGATCCTAGGTTCAAGCCCCGGGTAGGGCAACTCTAGAAATGTCTATGTTCATGTTTGCATGTTCTCCCCGTGTTCACATTCGTTTTCTCCAGTGTCCCTTAGCTAGGATTAAGCGGGTAGAGAAAATTAATGAATGAATGGTTATGGCCACTTTATTGGGTACATCTTTTTATTTGCTTTTAACATATCTAAATATCTAATCTCCCAATCACATGGTCATAACTCAGTGTATTTAGTCATGTTGAGGAGATCAATACAACTTGCTGAAGTACCAAATAATCATCAGAATGGAGAAGAAATGTGATTTAAATGACTTTTTATGTGTCAGGCTTGTTTGTACCAAACAGTGCTGTTATTTCAGAAACTGTTGATCTACTGGGATTTTCACACACACCTATTTCTAATGTGTTTAGAGAGAATTATCAGAAAAAGAGAAAATATGCAGTGAGGGACAGTTGTGTGGATTAATATTACCTTGTTGGTGTGAGAGGTCAGAGGAGAACGGACAGACTGGCTTGAAATGATGATAGAAAGACAACAGTAACTCAAATAACCACTCATTACAATCTCTGTGGAAAGTATTACAGGAAGAATTAAGACAATTATGAAGGTAAAAGGAGTGTAACTAATATAGTGGCCGGTGTGATTATAGCTAAGTGTCTGTTATGGAAACATGTCAGTCTCTACTTTTGTATATTATTTGAACTGCAGCCTGAAATTCCACATCTGGAAGTGAGAGGAGTTTATTTTGGATCGAGGCGCTTAATATTTATAGCTACTTCACTCTCTTATTTAAACACCCACACAAATATATATATGGAATGTTGACTACATTTCCATAGTGTATTAAATTATACATGCTGTTGGATATAGAGCTACCATGATGTGTGTGTGTGTAAGTGTGTGTGTGTCCGTTTGTGTGGTTTGGAAACACACTCCTTTTTCCAGATGTTTCTGTGGCTGTAGAGTAACTTTATTAAAGATGTTTTTTCTTTTCTCATGTTCATGTGTGTGTGTATTTATCCATATCAATAACAGTGATATTTATAGACATACATGTGTGTACTTGGTATGTGTGTGTTACTCCACACACCTCATGTGACTCCACCCACATCAAATTACTCCACCCACATCCAGTAACCCCACCCACACCCAGTTACTCCACTCACACCCAGTTACTCCACCCACATCTAGTTGCCCCACCCACCTCATGTGACACCACCCACATCCAGTGGGTCTACCCTCATCCAGTTCTCTACCCTCATGTGGATAGCGTAGCCCCAATTGAAAGAAGATTAGTTAAAGAGAAAATACTAGCACCTTGGTATAATTATTACACACGGACCCTAAAACAGACCACTAATAAAAGTAGAGCGAAAATGGCATCAGACAAGCCTGGTTGTCTGAAGGAGAGTCTTGTAAACTATAGGAGTGCTCATATTGCTGCTAGATCAAAATATTTCTCCTTGCTAATAAAAGAAAACAAAAATAATACTTGCTTTTTATTTAAAACGATATTGAAATTAACTAAGAAGAAGAGCACTGCAAAAGCATTCCCACCATCAGGTTGTAGTTGCGACGACTTTATGATTTTTTCAGTAATAAAAGTTGAAAATATAAGGCATAAAATCAATACTGTAAATCTTTAGACGTCAATATATTTACCTTAGACCAGAGATTATCATACTTTAATCCAGATAATTTTACTAGTATCATCATTAAAATCTACATTACATCTATATAACTTTACTTGAAAATACACTACCGTAAATAATTAAACCTCTCAAAAAAATTTTCCTCATGTAGTACTGCCATGTCTCTAATTAATTAAATTAGGAGTTATCAAACCTTTGATTAAAAAACCTAATCTTTACCCCTGCCAGCTGTCGAATTAAAGACTAATATTGAACCTCCCCTTCGTTGCAAAGGTCCTAGAAAATGTTGTAGCGCAGCAGTTATGTTCATACCTGAATAAAAATGATATATTTAAAAATTGTAAGTCAGGATTTAGGCCTCATCATAGCACAGACACAGCACTTGTGAATTATTTGCTACTGGGCCCCTGATCAGGGTTATGCTTCTATGCATATATTGCTTGACCAGTGCAGCTTTTAACACTATCAATCCCGCTATTCTTCTTCATAGACTAGGAAAGAAATGTAGACTAGAAATGTAAAGGAACAGCCTTGTCTTTGTTTAGGTTTTCTTTTACTGACCGTTATCAGTTTCTAGATGTACATGGCCACTATTCTATGCACAATAGGGTAAAGTTTGGTATTCCACAAGGTTCTGTCTTAGACCTTTTACTATTTTCTTTATATATGCTACCTCTGGGTAATATTATTTTGCAAGCATGATATCAACGTCTACTGCTATGCTGATGATACAAAGTTATACGTGTCAGCCAATCCTGAAGACAGACACCAATTTACTGCAGTTGAGGAATGTGTGAAGGACATTAGACAGTTGATGTTTTACTATTTTCTTTTAATTAATTTTGATAAAACTGAAGTACTGGTATTAGGACCACAGGCAGCTAGAAGTAAAGTTTCTGATATTTTATTATCTCTGGATGGTCTTTCAATTACACCATGTACAGCTGTAAAAGACCTTGGTTTGATTATTGATTCTAGCCTTTCTTTTGATTATCTTGTAGAATACCGCCAGGGTAGCATTATTTCATCTTAGAAACAGTGCTAAGATCTGTAATGCTCTCTTGTCTGATTGTTCCAGTAGGTGCATAAACAAACTACAGGCCAGAATGCAGCAGCCAGAATCCTTAATAAAACCTGAAAATAAAAACATATCATCCCTGTCTTATCCTCACTGCAATGGCTACCACTCAAATTTCATATTGTTAATAAAATACTTTGCTCGCTTACAAAGCAGTTAATGTCACTAAAACCTTAGTGGACATCTTGTTTCTTAAGATCCACCATGCATTGCGGAGTGGATTATAGTATGATAATCTCTTGTCTAAAGTAAATATATTGGCATCTAGTTGATTTGGATTACTAGGATTAAGATTTACAATATTGATTTTGTGCCTTATATTTTCAACTTTACTACTAAAAATGTTCATAAAGTTGTCGCAACTACAACTACAACCTGACGGTGGGAACGCTTCTGCAGTGGTCTTTTTTCTAGTTAGTTTTGCTACGGTATTAAATAAAAAGCGAGGATTATTTTTGTTTTCTTCTATTAGCAAGAAGAAATATGTTGCTCTAGCCGCACTAGGAACTTTCCTATAGTTCATATATATTTTATATAAAAATGAACTGAACACTGAAATGTCTTAGCACTGATTTCTTCGCAACATTCAGATGTTGTTACGGCACTTCCATTATTTTACAGTAGCGGCATTACAGGGATTAAAAACTTTCCCATGGTTGCACCAGGGTTGTGTCTTGCCATGTCTGTCTCTGTGTCTCTGTTTTTGTACATGATGGCAGCATTGTCACGTAACAGCTGTATGGGTCCAAATCTTCTGTAAAATACATGAAATAATGGTGTCAGCGGTGCAGGATGGTAGTGGTGCTTTAATGGTGTGGGCAATATTTTATTAGCGCACATTTATAATGGTTTAACCCCTGAGTTTTATAGCTATCAGATCAGTAGTAACTGTGTGATAAAGTCCTGTGATTTTCGACTCGGAGGACATTTTCCATAACCTTGCTGAAACTATGAAGTAAAGAATTACAGCAATTTTGGTTGTACAATACCCAGTATTATAAGGGAAATAAAGTGGCCAGTGAGTGTACTCAGGGGCCTCAAACTGCTGAAAAATCACATTCTTGTTGCATGTATTATGTGCCAGGCAGGTTTATTCTGTCACTGTGACTTATGACAGTGTTAAAGCATACTCCATAAATCTAAGACTGTGGAATTCACAGAGTACTGAGAAAAAACACACTCACTTCCCAACATGCAATTCTGTTTTGAAAGACGGTTCTACATTTAGCAATGATGACTATATCCCTGCTCTTGAAAATTTACAACAGGAATTTGACCAGAGGTTTATAGGCTTAAATACATACAGAGACATTTTCCAGATATTTGCAGATCCATTTTTCCTATGATGTGGAAAATGTTTCAGTTTCTAACATTCATCAATCCCAGTTCCTCTGTATATTCAGTCTTTACACTTGTGATCCAGAGAAAGAGAGAAGAAAGTTTTCTCCAGTTATTGACAAATAACTGTCACCTGCGTCTTATTAACTCAGTGATTTGATTGGCTATTTAAGGAGCAGAGTGGAAATAAATCACTGTGAGTCAACATTCTGTTCATGCCTATGATCACACAACTATGTTTATGGATATTTGTGATTACAGAGTCATATTTTATTATTGCTTGTTTCAGAGATCACTAGATTAGGTCTAGGGTTCAGCCTTAATTGCAATCATGGACTGATTCGTTTTTTTTTGGACTGATTTGTTTCGTTTCACTGTGTACTGTAACACTGTATATGGCTGAAATGACAATAAAACTACTTGAGACTTGAGACTTGAGACTTGATTCTCTATCATTGGATTAAAAACTTGCTATGGACTTTAATATTTTCCGGTTTTTGCTCATGTCTCATGTTGTGTTTTGTTACTTTCATGTGTTTTCTGTGTCTTACAGAACCAGTAGCCGGAGTGTACAGGAGCAGTAGATCCACAGTTATATTCATATTACGTTATATTCTATGTTTTGTTACACAGCATCTGTTAAAGCTGTTTTGATTTCTCCCTACGCTCTGTGCTATCTTTATTTTTGATGTGTGCTACAGCAAACATAAACACTGCTTTTGTCTCTTAAACTTGTGTGTGGCGGTCAGAGAACCAGTTAGCTCACCTACCGTGGGGACAGAAGACACGGCTTCACTACAACAAGCCTTGTATATTATCAAACAGCAGCTGAAGGAGTCACGATGAGCACTCCGGGAGATAATATCTACTGCATGCTTTGATGAGGATAAAGCTATTCCAAGAACTATTTTCCCTTTATATCTCCTGGAGTGCTTTATCGGTAAGCCTAAGCAGTGTGGGAGCTTTCTTATCCAGTGCAACATATTTTTAATATGCAAGGAAGAATGAAATATGAGCAGAATGTGGCGGTCATGACAAGTTTGCTCAGCGGCAAGGATCTCGAATAGGCAACTGCAGTCTGGAATCATTTTCTCACACTGTGTAGGGCTGCATTTAATCTCCCTGTTGATGGCCAGGATTCCATTCCAATCACCAAGCGGCTAAGTATGCATTGGCGTTCCAAATGATAGCAGATAGATGTAATGAGCTGGCTTAGAAAGCTACATTGCAGAAAGGGCTGCGTCCTAACATACTGCGAGAACTCGTATGCAGAGATGACGTCATGTCTCTGGACACGTTGATCACCACGGCCATCCGGCTAGACAACCTATTCCTTGCTCGTCCAGATTGTAGATCTGAGAACCCTGCATCCTCAAAACCTGAACCCATGGTTCTGGCTCCAGCCCATGTTCCATCAGAGGAGCGCCAGTACTAAAAGCATCATAAGCTGTGCTTCTATTGCAGTGCTAATGGTCACATGGTATAGTTTTTCTGTCCTGCTCCCGGAGACATGGAGCGCCCCATAGTGCTACTATAAAAGCGGTGAGTCAGATCCCAAGTACCTGAGTATATTTTGACAGTTCAGGTCAGCTACCTTAATCAGGTCTTCTACCTTCCTGCCCTGTTAGATACTGGTGCCAAGGGAACTTCATCGATGCCCACACCTTAGATGAACTTAAAATCCCTGCAATTAAACTTCAGCACAAGCTCCAGATCTAGGCAATAGATTGGGAACCTATAAGAGGGGGAAGTGTCACCCCCGACTTAAATTTTCACCAAGGATTTGTGAGTTAGACTTGTGGAGTGTATACAACTTAGCCCGGATGTGTGAGGGAGACAAATAGAAGACGAAATTCCGCACGACCAGTGGGCAATACGAGTACGCAATTATACCATATGGCTTGGCAATGCCACCAAGTGTATTCCAGCATTATATAAATGAGGTGCTCCAGGACATGCTCGGCCATTGTGTTATCGCTTATATAGACAATATTCTTATCCTTTTGTTTGCTCAAGCATCAGCTATATGTCAAGGTCGAGAAGTGGCTTTTCCACATTAACCAGGTCGAGATCCTAGGGTACACTATTGCACCCGGGGCCATGACTCTGGCCATGACCCAGAGTAAGGTGGAGGCAGTACGAAGTTGGAAACAACCAGGCACTGTCAGAGAGCTGAGAAGATTTTTGGCCTTTGCTCATTTCTACCGCTCGACCCCAGAGGCTACAGCCACATTTCAGAAACTAAAAAGGAGAGTCACCATGGCCCCAGTGCTTAGACAACCTGACCGATCACTCCCTTTTATAGTTGTGGTTGATGCATCTGATATCGTAGTGGAGCCATTTTGTCCCAGCACCTAGGAGAACCTTCTAAACTTCACCTGATTGACTACTTTACTCACAAGACGACAAGGACAAGTGCTGAGCGAAACTATAATGTGGGCAATCAAGAGCTGCTAGCGGTGAAATTAGCTTTGGAGAAATGGAGGCATTTGCTGGAGGTAGCTACCCATCTGTTTCTCATTTTTACCAACCATAACAATTATCTCAAGTCACAAAAGGCTTGATGTCAAGCTAGATGAACTAATGTTTTGCACCAGTTTTAATTTTCACCTGTCATACCGCCCAGGATCCAAGAATGGCAAAGCAGATGTACCCATATCCTGGGAACTGGATCAACAGATTCAACAATGCCAACGCTATAATCAACTGAGCCAACGCCCTCCAGAACTGCTGTTTGTTCCATCTTCCCTTCGGAACAAACTTTTTACGGGGACACCCTGGCATAAAAAAAACACTAGAGCTCTTATCCACTAAGTACTGGTGGCCACAGATGAGCAAGGACATAAATCGTTACATCGTATTATGCTCAGTATGTGCTCAAGTCAAGGTGCCACGTTCCCTGCCTTCCGCTAAGCTTATTCCGCTAACAATTCCAGAAAGGCAATGGTTTTAAATTTCAGGGAATTTTATCACAGATCTCCCAGTGTCATCTGGTAGCACCACAGTTTTGCTATTGGTGGACAGATTTCCAAATTGGTATCCCAGAACACATAGTCAGCGATGCCTGGTTCTGGAAGAACAAGAGAACACCGTGGTAACAGCCCTGGTTTTCAACACGCTGACCGTGTCTGGGTCGCTACTAAAGGGTTCACCCCGCTACAGGTTCTTAGAATATACAAATATATTGGACTCTACCCGATAGAGAAACAAATTAATGAACCATGACCTGTCATTCTAAGATCCATCTCACGTTTCATGTAAGCCAGCTTAAGCCTGCTGTCAGCAGACCCCTTGACGAAAAGGAGGGAGAGACCAGACCACCCAATCCAGTCACCCTAAGAGGAGATGTCACTTACAACCTATAAAGATCCTCAATTCACATTCCCTTCAAGGCAAGATGCAATACCTGGTCGAGTGGGAAGGTTATGATCCGAAGGAGAACAGTTGGGTCATGGCTCAGGATATCCTGGATCCTATGATCGTTGCAGATTTTCATAAGTGGCAAACCAACAAACCTGTGCCACAAGAACCAGGCAGGCCCAGGGGAGGAAAGAAGAGGCTCCTGAAGGTAGGCCCTTAAGGTGGGGCTCTGTTCACATCCTCTCGTGGGAGATTATACAAACTCTCTCACACACTTCCCAGGTAAGTGCGCAGTGATTTACTTTACCTGTGTCTAATTAGCTCAGTGATTTTTTTTACTATTTGAGGTAAAAGAAAATCACTGTGAGCCAACTTTCCCTTTATGCCCAGAATCACACAGAATTAGATTAGGTATAAGGTTTAGCGCTAATGCACTCATCAACTGATCATTAAGAACTTTGCAATGGACTTTACTAATTTTAGGTTTATGGTCTTTATTTATTTCTCATGTTATGTTTTGTGACTCTCATGCGTTTTCTGTGTGTCTTACAAAACCAGTAGCCGGAGTGTTGAGAGCAGGATATTTTCAGTTGGCTTACGTTATATATTTTCTGTTTTATTACACAGCATCTGTTGAAACTGTTTTGATTTCTCACTACATTCTGTGCTAACTTAATTTTTTTTGTGTGGGTGCTACAGCAAAAATAAACACTGCTTTTGTCTAAAATTGTGTGGGTGTCAGTTAACAATAATAATATTAATATTCATAATAGTAATAATGTTATTAATAATAATAATACACAGTTTAGTAGAGCAGAGTTAGAGATAAACATTTATCACCAATATAACTATATAAATATATACATTTAACTTGTGCATGTCCATGAGTCTCCTTGCTGATTGTTTTATTAAAGAAAAATTGTGGATTTACAGTAAATTGTTTATTGTTTTGTTTATTTTGGATTTTTTTTGTTTTTGTGACTGTTTTTATATTTTTTATCATTTAGCAACTTTGTAATGTATGTGTGTTACAGGTGTGTAAGGACAGTGTTTTGCAGTCACCTGCGTTTTGTGTGGCGTGTTTTTATGTTTCTGACCATCCTATGTGTGGCATTGCAGCTACTGAGTGCAGTTCGTCAATCTCTGTGAGTTTAAATAAGAATAGTTTTAATTAGAATAACTTTTATTCTTAATTTAATTACATCATACTAGCTTTTATATTCCCTATAATAGCAGCCTTGACAGTTCAGTGTGTAGAGCACACTGAAAATGACTCCTTGAAAAAGATTGGGATGCACAGTCAGTTTCTCCCTATCCCACATACAGGGGTTGGACAATGAAACTGAAACACCTGTCATTTTAGTGTGGGAGGATTTATGGCTAAATTGGACAAGCCTGGTGGCCAATCTTCATTAATTGCTCATTGCACCAGTAAGAGCAGAGTGTGAAGGTTCAATTA
>JAOUQV010267435.1:0-13967 GCA_028565295.1 Aspidoras spilotus
ATCTTTCCCTCACCCTCTCCTCACCTGTCAGTACAAATCCATTTCTATCCTTGATCACCCTGACATGTTGCACATCCATTCCCGCTCTATCTCTCTGCCTTGCAAGGGTATACAACTCCTTCTCTCCTTCCTTACTGTCTATCGTCTCGTACAACTCTGCTTGGCCTTTGCTTAATCTCTTTATTCTCCTATTTACTCTCTTCAGTGCTCTCCCTGTCCCATTTATTCTTTGCCGTCCTCTTCCTTTGAATAACCTCCTGCACTTCCTTGTTCCACCGCCAGGTTTCATTGCTGTCTGTCTTCTGTCCAGATGACACACCAAGTACCTTCCTGCCTGTCTGTCTAATCGCTGTTGCTACTGCTACCCAGTCATCTGGAAGCTCTTTGCTATTATCCAAAGACTTTCTTAACTCTTTTCACCTCAGCAACACTCTTTGCATAGTCCTCCTTCAGGACCACCCCAACTCCATTTCTCTTCCTATCCACAAAATGATAAAACAGTCTAACCTGCACCAATGCTTCGAGCCTTGCTACCCTTCCACTTTGTGTCCTGCACACACAAAACATCCACCTTTCTTCTCTCCATCCTGTCAGCCAGTCAACCCTGTCATCGTCCCTACTTTCAGGGTTGCTACCTTCAAACTGGGCCACGACCGATCCGGTATGAAGTAACAATCAGTAACACGCATTTGAATTTTTGGCAAATGTTTTACTCCGAATGCCCTTCCTGACGCAACCCTCACCATTTACGCGGGCTTGGGAACAGCACTAGAAATTCGCTGACTTGTGCTTGCTAATGGCTGGTTTTTGAGCAGTATATATTATATATTACTGATGTATTATTAGTAGAATTATGTATTAAATGTATACATATTGTATTATATCACCCAAATAATGATGGGTTCCCTTATGAGTCTGGATCTTCTGAAGGTTTCTTCCTTACTTCCTCAGGTAGTTTTCCTTGCCTTACTCATCTGGGATAAAACATTTTCTGTAAAGCTGCTTTGGGTTAATGTCCATTGTTAAAAGTGCTTTATAAATAAAATGGAATAGAATTGCATTGAATATACTTTAGAGGTTTTTGAACAATATGGGTTAGGGAAGGTTTTGTATATTTAAAGCAGACAAAGCTAAGACATATAGAGCATCCATCACAATAGCATGTTTTTTCATAAACATCTGTGATGAACTGGCCCGTCTGTCTTTACCTGATAGAAAATCTTTCGTGCATTATCAAATAAAAAATCCACCAAAAGACATGTAAGCTGCTACATCGGACTGAATGTTACAATATTCATCTCGGAAAAATTCAGCAATTGTTCTCATCACTTCTAAAATCTTTACAGGCTGTTGTAAAATGGTAAAATAGCTCACTTTTAACAACTGATAGGTGTTCTGTTCTCTAGTGGAAGTTAAATTTCGTGAGTTTATTTGCTTTTTACACAGCTTCCGCAACATTATTAGGAATTAGAGAACTTGTTAAAGGCGATCAAGCGCACAACTCATAGCCAGGCGTTCAAGTAAACCGCACGTTTACTCTTCATCTCTTTTGTGAAAGTTCTTTAAGTGAATCTCGCGGTATCTTGTAAAAGGTACAAATCCGCCGCGCTTTGTATGAGGCACGCGCTTCACACACCCGGCTTGATTCGCACCATTGCATTCAATTGCGGTTGTTTGCGTGTCTGTCTGCGCAGTTTCTATAAAACGGTAAGACTCTTTTGAACTTGTGACTAATAACTCTGTATCCTTCACTATTCGTACGTGAAAAGAGTGACAGATTGCAATGAATAATTACTGCGTCCACATCTGTATGCGCTTGCATTTGTTAATAAACACACACCTCGTATGCGATTTTGGACCCATGCATGCTTAATAGATTATTGGATAGTTAAAATTGTCCTTGGATAACCTAATATGTAAGTTATGTTTAATCACATAACACGGAAAGTGCACTAAAATAGGTAGCAAGTCAAGTCTTCAACTTCAGGATCTGATGATCTATGTTATATATAATCGATATATGTAGGTGGTATTTAAATAACATTGGGTTACTGTTTAGTTATGAATGCCCATTCGTCTGTGGGAAATACCCTGTAAATTTTCCCTTCGTCAGAAGCCGACAAATAAAAACTTCCTGATTCTCCACTGCGTGTCAGAATTAATGCTGCTCTTGTGGTTTGCTTCAGATTAAATTCCGTTTTTTAGGTTGGGAGAGTTAAATAAAAATAAAGCAACCACCCAACAGTTTTATCTATAGGCTTTGTGAAAGAAAATGATGAAATCCAAGCTCTTACTCCTGATTCTCATCGTTTCCCTGCAACCCGGAGGTATGTTTCACGTTTGCTATTCTCATTGCTTTTCAAAAGACCATCAATGGATAAACTGTGTGGAAATTATTTTAATGCAGTTGTTTAAAATGTGGTCTGTTTTTATTTTATGATGAGAAAACTTTTTACTTTTCTATTGACAAGTGCAATATAATTTCTCTAAATATAACTAAACCTAATCAATCCCTGTTCATTTCCTCATGCCTGTTTATCATACCTGATCATGGTTGTTTGAAAATTTTCATGACACAGCATGAAAATGTATCCACACTCTTGACAATAAGCTTTCATACACTTTTTACAATAAGCTTTCATATTTCTATTTTAATAGCTGTGAATCTTTGTTCTTGTAGGGCTTCTTTTATGGGATCAAACAAATGACATTTAAATAGGAAAAATCAGGACTGCAGGAAGGATTCTTTAACACGTCAAAGCCAAGCTTTCTCTTTGCACTATTTCATGAGATCTTTTACTTCCCATCTCACATAAATTATTTGCTACGTAATCCATTGTCAGTCATAAAAATATTCTACAGAATCAGTGCTCATCAGTCATGAACGTGGATGGGCTTTTTGTACAACCTTTCTTGAATTTCATAATAGATTCATAAAAACTTAATTACAAAAAAGTTGGGACAAAGTACAAACTGTAAATATAAATGGAACGCAATAATTAGCAAATCTCAAAAAAATAATAACAATAGAACATAGACAACATAGCAAATGTTGCACTTTATCACATACAGGCATGCTTCTGTATTGGAAATCACAAAACGGCCTCAGGAATATTTCCATAGGACATTATCTGTGAACACAATTCACTGTGCCATCCGGCATTGGCAGTTAAATTCTATAGTTCAAATAAGAAGCTGTATCTAAACAAGTTCCAGAAGTGCCAATGTCTTCTCTGGGCCAAGGCTCATTCAAAATGTGGCAAAGTGGAAAACTGTTCTGTGGTCAGACAAATCAAAATTTGAACTTATTTATGGAAATCAGGGACGCCATGTCATTCAGACAAAGAAAAGGAGGATGACACAAGTTGTTATAACAGTTCAGAAGCCTGCATCTCTAATGGTATGGGGTTGCATTAGTGCATGTGGCATGGGCAGCTTTCCCATCTGGAAGGACACCATCAATGCTGAAAAGTGTATCCAGGTTATATTGCAACATATGCTCCCATCCAGATGATGTCTCTTTTAGGTAAGACCTTGCATTTTCCAACATGACAGTGCCAAACCACATACTTTATCAATTACAGCATCATGACTGCATAGAAGAAGGGTCTGGATATTAAACTAGCCAGACTGAAGTCCAGATAGAAAACATTTGGCGCATCATAAAATGGAAGATACGACAAAAAAGACCTAAAACTAGAATCATACATTAGACAAGAATGGGTTAACATTCCTATCCCTTATCTCCTCTGTCTCCAGAGAAGAGAAAATGTCTCACAGTGGTAAACATGGCTTTGTCCCAACTTTTTTGAGATGTGTTGTTGTCACGAAATTTGAAATCATCTAATTTCTCTTTATATGATACATTTTCTCAATTTAAACATTTGAATTTTTTAAAACTTCATTTATTGCATTTCATTTTTATTTACAATTTGTAATTTGTCCCAACTTTTTTGGAATTGGGTTTGTACATACTTTTGCCTCCATACTGATCACAAACTCTACTATAGATATTATCACCACCCTCAGACAAAAAAAAACTAAAAAGAAACCAGTGCCAGAGCAGCCACTTGTCACAAGAAAAACTGTATTTCATTTATATCTGTACAGACTGGGGAGTCAGCGATGTCTTATGAATATAATATATAGCAGACGAACACGGTAATTTTTAAAAAGTGAAGTTTATAGCATTTACAGAAAGTGTGTACTAATTATTCAAATAAAATTATTCAGGTGCATAAATTTGCAGACGTAACAGCTTATAACGTTTTCCTATAGCTTCAAACCAGAGTCTGGATTCTGATTAAAGGATTCTGATTTATTTACAAAAAATATTCTTATTTACAAAAAATCTCCAGTTCAGTCAGGTTTGCTGAGTGTGGAATATCTTTTTTTATCCTATCCCTAGACGATGATGTTGAACAATATTATTTGATAGTTGTTTTGAAGATCCCATATTGCCACACTTCAGAGAGGAAAAAAACTTGCAGTTGGCTCCTTACGACGCCTCCTTAATTTAAACCCTGAGTCTGAGAAGTATTTGCCTTGATGCCCATGAAAAAATTAGAATTAACCGGACTGGCATCCATAATAGGTTTATTCATACATGAGCTTTATTCATACCTTTAATTTAACTTGTTGGCAGATTCAACTCTGATACTCGCACAGTGCAATTGAATATTTATTTCTACATTTACAGGTCAGCTGAATTTGGCAATTCATGAACTAGCACTAGTGTTAGCTTATTTATGATACAGGAAAGACTTTAATGTGTTTTTTTTATTTCCTTTTGTAATATATGCTTATGCTAATTTATGTATACACTTAATGTATATAAGTATGTATGTGTATATTATAGTGTTAATTATAGTATTATATTATATTATAGTGTTAGGTATAGTGTTGGTGTTAGGTAAGGCATTGTTTGAATTGGTGGCTTTAATGCGTTGGGTTTGTTTGTTCTTTTGTAATGTCAAATTTAGAAATAAACTGTGTAAAAAAAAAAGAATTAAACTTAAAATGTTCAACTTTGTAAAGAACATGGTTGCCAGATTCTAATCAACCCTACCTATGAGTAGCATACATTGATTTTACAGATATAACTGTCTATCTCTTGGGATGACCCTTAACTACCCTATGCAACCACATCAGTTTTGGCCCCTTGGGGGCACTATACTACAAAATCCAGTATATCGGCAAGAACTTGAAATACGTTTTTCTTAAAATTAACATGGAGGTCTATGGAGAAAGTAAAGGAGGTCAAATCATCATGACTCCATAAAAAACTATTCAATTGATAGGATATTTATTTTTGCTGTGAGTGGATACCTTACACATTTTAATTTATTAAAAACAGCTTTATAATGGTAGCTACAGTGGCTTTGATTTCATTGTATCATAAAAGTGAATGGTGTTCACACGGGAAGACGCAAAAGTAGGTGCAGGGGGGAAGTTATTATTAATGTGCAGAATAACAAACAAAACATGGAATAATAAACTTTATAAAGAGAGTCATACAAAAATCCAAGTAATTACAAACCACGGAACTCAGAAAATACTCAGAACTGATCAGAAACAGAGATGTATAGATTTGAGAGGTGTTAGGTTGGAAATTTAGTATTGCGTCATATGGATTACTGGTTGTAAGGTGAAAGAGTAGTATTAATGCTTTTATATAGTTTCAACTAAGCTTTCTGAGTTGATATCAGTGAGTTTCTGAAACAATAGTTACATTTTAGTGTAGTCAGACATTTGTATGTGGTTACTTAAGTTTTCTGCATCTGCATCTCTTTATAGTTCATCACTTAGACTAAATTTAATCCATTTAATTATGTGTTTTCCAAATATTATTATTATTTTTTTATTATTATGTTTTTTCGATGCAGTAGCCATCCAATAGTCTTATTATTTTATGTCTTATTATTTAGCATATTTCTTCTCACATATTTTTTTTAAATATTGACCACGCTTACAGTCAAACACATGTTTGGGAATGGTGTACTTGTATACAGCTTTTTAAAAAAACCCACCCATTCTTCTGCCAAACTTGTTTTTAAATTTGTTTCCCTATTCATTTTAATATGAAATTAAACTGCCTACAAATTCATTGGTTTGAAATATTGACATTGTTACAACTGCGATGCAATTCAATGATAAATGGCCATTATGAATTCTCTGGAGCAGTCACAGATTAAAATGATAAATTTTAGGACAATGTCTGCTAAGAGTTGATGGAATTAGCTTGTTACTCGTTACATGCCCTTATCCCTCAACAAATTGTACAATATGTGAATCAGAAGAGATGCCCAACAGAGCACTACAAATGAGTGACCGAGAATAAAACCTTCAACTACCTAGCCATTCAACCTTCCAGCCACCCCATTTTGCTAAATGAAAATGAGGTCAGTTGACAGTTTAAAATCAGGATCACTGCCTACTGTAGGTATTTAGGTATTTAAACTGCACCAGTGAATTTTCATAGCCACAGAACACAAGTGAAACTAATACTTGGGTCAGGTTTACTGTAAATGTACATTTAATGATTTAATTCATAACGTATTCAATCTGTTCTGACTGCATGAAGTTATTTATGTAAATGCTTACTTGTGCCTAACCTAGTGTCACACCTTTTGGCAAATTTATAAATAACTTTTCACAGCGTGAGGTATTTGATTGGTATAAATGTATACACTATATTTCCAAAAGTATTCGCTCACCTGCCTTGACTTACATATGAGCTAATCCATAGGGTTCAATATGATGTAGGTCCACTCTTTGCAGCTAGAACAGGTTTAGGAATGTGTTTATGGGAATTTTCTTCAAAAAGCACATTTGTGATGTCACACACTGATGTTGGGCGAGAAGGCCTGGCTCTAAGTCTTCACTTTATTTCATCCCAAAATGTCCTGGTATGCTGAAGCATTCATACACCTGAGGCCATGGAAGGTATTGGCACACCTGATTCCGATAATTTGGATGGGTGATCAAAGACTTTTGCAAATATAGTGTATACAGTATATATTTATAGAATGACCTGTTATGTAGCATCTAATGTTACAAGAGAAATAATGCTTCATTGTGTGAGTTACAGGGAAGCATTATATGCTTATGCTGTGCGCTATCCCAGACGTCCTGCAGCCACAGTAGTTTGACTGTGAAAATGTGAAAACGTGGAAAATAGTTCTCACAAAATCTTTCTTTTTTCAGGATGTATGGTCATCAAGAAGATAAAGATGACTGAAGGTCATGTGTTTATCCTCAACTGTTACAAATTCAGTAAAGATGAATTTATAAGTGTGAACTGGACTCAAGAGCTGAAGCAGGATTGGGATGCAGGAATAATGATTATAAATCATTCCCTCTGGTTCCTCCCTGTACAAGAGTCACATAGTGGAAACTACTCCTGTTACTACAGGTATCGAAACAATACACATTTATCGTTAGTGCTTACTAAATGATGACTGTATTAGGAATAGGTGAGATATGATCATTGATAAAGTGCTCCAATTGGTTGTTACATCTGTTTTTATCTTTCCATGCTACAGCAAATTATAGCATTTACAATCTATGAGTAAACGCAGCTACTTTACATTACACAGCTTAGAGACATTCAGAAAAATAATATCTAAGACAAGGCCGATTCCTTAAATCCAACAAGATTCTGCAGTCTATGAAGGATTATATTATGATTAACTGTATCAAAATCTGAATTAAAGTTAAGAAACACAAGCATGGATACACAACCCTGGTCAGATGCCACTAAAAGTTCCTTAACCACTTTAACCAATGCTGTCTATGTGGTGTAATGGGGCCTAAAGCCTGACTGATACAGTTGTTCGATGCTATTGGATGTTGCTCCTGTGTATGTATGAACAACATCTACAAATATTTTGAAATTATTTATGTAGTACATTGTGACCTTCTTCTTCTTTCGGCCTCTCCTTTATTCAGGAGTCGCCACAGTGAATCGATTTTTTCCACCTCATTCTATCCTCTGCATCTTTTGATTTCAGGCCAACTACATGCATGTCTACATTGACCACATTCATATACAGTATCTCCCCTTTGGTCTTCCTCTCTGTCTCCTGCCTGGCAGCTCCATTTCAAACATCCTCCTACTAATATATCCACTGTCTCTCCTATGCACTTGTCCAAACCAACTCAGTCGGCCCTCTCTAACTTTGCATCTCAATTTTACAACCTGTGCTGTCTCTCTGATGTTCTCATTCCTAATCCTGTCCATCCTAATGTCTCTCAATGAGAACTTCAACATGTTTAGCTCTACAAACTCCAGCTCTGCTTCCTGTCTCTTAGTCAGTGCCACTGTCTTGAAACTATACAACAAGGCTGGTCTCACTACTCTCTTATGAACTGACACTCCGTCCTGCCTGTACTCTTTTCTTCACCTCTTTTCCACACTTCCCATTTCCCTGGACAGTGGATCCCAAGTACCTGAACTCCTGCACCATCCGATGTTGTCTAGCTAATAACTCTCCCTTGCCACTACTTTACAGTCTCCAATCTCATTTAAGCAACCTTGTCTACACAGGATGTAGTCTACCTGTGTGCTCCTGCCTCCACTCTTGTAGGTCACCCTGTGCTCCTACTTCTTTTGGAAATATGTGTTTACCACAGCCATCCTCTTTTCATAATACACCACCATCTGTCCTTTTAGGTTCCTATCCTCAACACCAAACTTTCCCATCACCTCCTCGTCTCCTTTGTTTCCTTTACCAACATTTCCATTGAAATCTGCACCAATCACCACCCTCTCTTCTCTGGGAATATTTTATTAATTCGCATCTTGTACGTGGCAAATGTTTTACACGAGATGCCCGTCCTGTCGCAACCCTCACCATTTACCCGGGCTTGGGACCGGCACTAGAAACACACTGGCTTGTGCTCTCTAATGGCTGGTTTGTAATTACATCATCGACTAATGATGGATAACAATGCTTGAGATGGGTTTCGCCTCACACCGGGTGCAACTTCGCAGAAATCTCTTGACTATGCAACCTGATTACATTCAAAAATGTATACACAAAAGATTTAAGACTTGACTGGGGTTTGCAAAAGACTTTAAAAATCATTAAAAAAAATCTACCAGACTCGAAATGATACTAAGACCCAAGAGAGTGTAAATAGGCAAACAATTTACACAGAACAGGTAAACAAAATAGGGCAACCAGCCAATAACATGAGGCGGAGTCATGGCTAGAGAAAAATAACAGTGTTATTTCAAGGCAGGAAATCAGACACACTTTTTAGCACAAGATGTTTAGGGGGAATTCTTGACATTTAACAGCTTTGTGACTAAAGCACTAAACAAATTTATAAAACATTTTCTGAGCAAATAATAGACAAAATCATCACTATATGAGTATCAAACAGTGTGGATAATAATTATACAATACATTATTCATAAGTTCAGTGTCTCTTACGTAGAGTATTTATTTCTTTATCTTTATTTCAGTGTCGGGGGTGGACTCGCTGAAAAGCGTTTTTCTATTTCTGTTTCTAAGAACAAATGTCCCAAAATGAAGTACAATAAAATTCTAATGATGCACAGACCAGAACATATTACTTGTGAAGACATCACGCAAATTGTCAAATTAAATTTAGATTCCATCACAAACTGGACCTGGATGAAGGTATCTTCAAAATATTATCAAACAAAATATAATGAATAATCCGACTATTCTGATTTAAGGAGATTTTTTGCTTTGTTTTTTATTCTTTTATTCTGATACGAAGTGATAAACATACTTTAGAATGTACAATTTGGTATGTCTATAAACATATTGTAATGTTTGTATGGCAGTAAAGAAAGCAACATACCGTATTACATAATAATATGCATGATCAGAGTAACATATAAAGACTGCAGAAGAGTTGTCAGATTCCTAAAAGAAACTTAGTAAATATCAATGTTTCTTCATAGAAGAAAAAGTCTCTTTTCTTTTATTTTAACAAAAATACTTTTTTCAAGTCTCTCATGGAACCATTTCTAATAAATAAACTGCTTTTGCCAAAAATTTCCACAGCCATATTATGTTTCTTTTTTTTTTTACAAAGAAAGTTCTCTTTTCATGATGTATGTTGCTTTTATTTCTGACATACGCTATACTAATTTTTTTATAATTATTTATTGGTATAATAATGTTCAGAAAATAAAAATTAATCTGTCAAATTTGTCCTAAACAGGAATATGAAGCCTTTTAAACAGTACAGCATGCTGTGTATTTATATGTATTTTATTGCTTATTAGGATTGGAGTCCTAATAGTGGGCTTGAGAAAATGGAAACTCTTCAAAACAGCAGTTTGTCAGAGAGTGATGACGAAGTTTACACCTGCTCACTTAACTTCATTCATAAAGCATTATACACTGTGGAACAGAGCAAGCAAATTGATCCTGGTACACACACACACACAACGTAGCTAAATAATGTGATTCCTATATATTTATATGGCAAACACTCTTTATATATTAGTAACAACAGTCGCATTTTAGTTGGGAAATGAAACTTAAAAAAAAACCCATAGTCATGTAACAAACACTTTTCCTGTCATTGGTTTGCACATTAATGGAAAATACATCACACCTCACTACAATGGAATTTAAATGCATTTGCTGTGACCTTTCTTTACACCTCGTACTGTCACCACTCTAAACAGGTCCTGTTCCACAGAAGCCCAGAGTCATACAACCACGACAGGAAACTCTTGCAGTAAAACTGGGTGAGAACTGCTGATGAAAAAAATCCAGTTTCTGCACTTGTAAGCAAGAATGAAGACACAGTAGACACGAAAAGTACTATGTGGGCAGGGCAATATTTGCTCAACATGAGGGTGAACTGGTGATAGACTGTATCTGAAGGGGGAGTATGTAAACAATTAACAATATGAAATAAGATCACTGTGTGCAATTATGACAGGAAGTGACAGATCAAAAGGCAGGTTTGTTGTTGGCGACGTTCTTTTGCACTCTAGTAAAACACACTATAGGGCTGTACTGGTAGAGACTATAAAAGGAAGGCTAAAGCAATGTGTGGGAACTGCAATGCTTGTGTGACAGGCTGGTACACAAGTGGTTATATATGAAGGTAAAAACAAATTATAAAGGTCTTGTGCCGATGGGTCTTTAAGTGTTATACATTAATATTTTTCTTATGTTCTGGTCTTGAATCAGTCAATCAACAAAGAGATTAGATAAAAGCAAAAATTAAGTAAATTCAAGGAAAACAGTAAATAGGGTCAAAATACAGGCATAACCAAGATACTGATACTTCACAAGGAAGTGATAAGTCAGTTCTATATGAACATGTAGGGGAACACAGAAATGACACAAATATAAATAATTGCACACTACATTAGTACATGGGTACCAGAGACTGGATGGAACATTTGCATGAATAACTGGCCACCGCTATGTTATGTGGGATGCTAATAGTCGGGTTGTGGACTGCCGTCCTAGTAATAGTAAATTTTTCTAGAGCATCTTTTCAAATACATAATGCAAAACAAATAATAAATGTAACATATTGCACCTTTCACAAACATATAACAAGCAAGTCGAGCAATGAGCACGCAAAGAAAAAAAAGCGAGCACAAACAAAAATATCAAGCACAGAAAGCTATGAACTGAATATTTCAAATGTAGCACACCATAATTAATTGCATTTACATTGGCAGGTTGTAGTTGAGCCCTTAGGAATAAACAGCATGCCCACTGTTATTAACAGTCAGTTCATTAGGTTTGTGCGGAAAGGAAGGTTTAGTGGCTAATAAGTGCACAGTGTTAGCAAAGCTAAATGGGCTGGAGGATTAAAAGCATGAAAAAGTATTTGGCATGAAATTTCAAAATGTATCACTTTCAACATTTGATGTGTTGTCTATTTTCTATTGGAAATACATTATGAGATTTGTAAATTATTGCATTCTGTTTTTATTTACAGTTTTTACTTTGTCCCAATTTCTTTGGAATCGGGTTTGTATATTTTAGAGAACCAACATTACCTTTGAAGAGGAGGCAGAGAAAGAGCTGTTAGTAGTAGCTGAAGAAAATAGTCAGTAGCTGTGGTTAAGAAGTGGTCCGGTGGAATGGAGAATTTATCATGTTTAATCAGGTGGTGTCTGATAGGAGATATCAATTGCGCACATGGTGGCCAGTGTGGAAGTATGCTAGAACAGAATGTTTCTTTTGGTTAACATAGTGGAGAATGTTGTAGGTAGACCTTATGGGAACATTAAGTGTATCATAGGTTAGGAGCCTCCTGACCTCCCTGAGCTGCCGTGTACCTAATTCAGCAAAACACTAATAGGAGGTGCCTGTCTGATGACTCCAGTGAAGAGCTCATACGTTAGCAGTCAAGCTGATCCTATGTGAAACGCAACTGTTAGGTGCAGGGTTTAGCAGGTCATCCTGTATTATTTACCTACTACTAACATTGAAAAATATTTTGTGTCATTTATTTGTTGAAAAAATAAAGTTGGGAAATCTAAAATAATTTTGTATTTACTTATTAATGCAGAATTTAGAAAAATAAATATATCTAACAACATTTGTACTAAATACTACGATGCCCAGTTTGCACAGTACAGTATATTTCCGTGGTCAGCCAGACCTTTGTCCATTTGTTAATGCAGGTTTGAAGCAGGTGCTACACTGCAAAGTGTTTGTTGGACTGGGATCCTGTGAAATGGACACTAAAGAAACTATCAGTCCTTATTGGCTCATAAACAAAATGTATGTTGATGAATTCCCAGAACATTTTGAAACTGATGATGGGTAAGTATGAAAGTTGTGTACAGTCTCTTATACTGTAAATAAATTGAATACATACGTTTTTGCTGTGTGTAGTACACTTAGATTTTTGTTTTGCTTGTTTTCAGCTGTACAACAGAAAACAATGTGGTGTACCATTACAGTAATCTCACAATTTTTCACGTTCTAGAAGAATACCTCAACATCCCTTTTCAGTGTCTCATCGTTAGCTCTTTAGGCCATGACAATGGCACAGTAATCCTTATTCAGTGTAAGTTACTTTATACAAAAGCACACACAAACACACACAGTATATCCCCACAACATAAATACACATATACTCTATCTACAAGGCCATGTCAATAATCTTCTTTTTCTTTCGGCCTCTCACTTTTATTGGGGGTCACCACAGCGAGTCAGTACTTTCCACCTCACTCTGTCTACATGTCTCTCACTACCTGCATGTCTACATTGACCACATCTATATATCCCTGCTTTGGTCTTCCTCTCTGCCCCCTGCCTGGCAGCTTCATTTCTAACATCCTCCTACCAATATATCCACTGTCTCTCTTCTGTCCAAAGCATCCCAATCGGCCCTCTCTAACTTTGTCTTCCAATTTTCTAACCTGTGCTGTCCCTCTGATGTTCTCATTCCTAATCCTGTCGAGCCTGGTCACTCCTAATGAGAACCTCAACATCTTAAGCCACCTCCAGCTCTTCTTTCTGTCTCTTAGTCAGGACCACTGTCTCCAAACCATACAAGAAGACTGGTCCCACTACTCTCTTATAAACCTTTCACTTTTGCTGCAACCCTTTTTTCACACATCACTCCTGATACTTTTCTCCATCCACTGCCTGTACTACCTTCTTCACCTCTTTTTCACACTTCCCATCTGCTTGGACAGTTGACCCTAAGTATCTGAATTCCTGCACCTTTGTGACCACTTCTTCCTGTAGCCTGACTGTTATACCTGCCTCCCTCTCATTCACACACATGTATTCTCTCTTACAAAAGTTGACTTTCATTCCCTTCTTTCCAGAGCATACCTCCACCTCCAAGTTCTTTTCTAGCTGTTCCGTGCTCTCTCTACAGAAAACGATGTCATCTGCAAACGTCATAGTACATGGTGATTCCTGTCTGACCTCATCTGTTAGTCTGTCCATCACCAGAGCAAACAAGAAGGGGCTCAGAGCCGATTCTTG
>JAOUQV010268807.1:0-13944 GCA_028565295.1 Aspidoras spilotus
AGTCAATTCTGGATGTCACAAATGCATGAGTAATAGTCTCAGCAGCGGCAAAGGAAAGAAATGGGCGAATTCTTGAGTTGTTCTTTAAATGAAAAAAGGCTATTTTGAATATATTTTTGATGCGTGGTTCGAATGACAATGTCGTGTCAAAGGTGACACCCAAATTTCGAACCTGTGCAGAGGAAGAGACAGTAAACCCCGGTATAGTGAAGGGAAGGTTACTGAGCTTACTGCCAGTCGCAGGTGAGGAGATCAGTAAGGCTTCAGATTTACTGCTATTGATGCTTAGGAAGTTTTCACTCATCCAGGCTCGTACATCAGCTAGACATTCAATTAGCACAATGTCTGGACTAGTATGAGATGGTTTAGTATAGATATAAATTTAAATTTGCACATCATCTGCAAAGCAATCTACTCTTTCAGCAATGAAGTTTACTGAAGGTGCAAATGTGTTGCATTTAACTATGTTCGCACCTCAGATGATTTCAACATTCCAACTTCTCTGAAGGTGGCGGTCAGAGCTAAGTTAGAAAGAGTGGTTCAGATGCCCTGGTAATAATCCCTCTAAGGTGGTGAAAATTTGTTGTTAGCAGGACCTGAAGTTGATACTGTGCCTCGTAATCAGTATATTTCTATTACAATTTGAGGTGGTTGAACATAGGGATGATTGGTCACTTGGTTTGCATAATATTACATGGAAAAAACAAGGTGAAGTGCACTTATTTAGAGTCAGCGTTAAAATTAGAATACATTTCAACATGCCAATTGAAATCTGACCCAATCACCAGCACACTCTACAACTTTGCTCTCTACCACTTCGTCTAGCTCCGTCCAGAATCTCTTTCTCTCCTATAACTCACAGCCAACTGTGTTGCATAACCACTGACAGCATTCACAATTACATCCTCAATTTCAACTCATCACCTTATCTGAGATTTTTATCACCTCTGCAACACTCTTTACATATTCCTCCTTCAGCACCTCCCTAACTTTTCATTAAAAATGTGTTGAGCCAATATTTGGTATGAAATTTCAAAATGTCTCCTTTTTGACTTGTTATATGTTGTCTATGTCTATTGTTAATACAATATCATTTTTAAAACTTGTAAATTATTGCATTTACAATTTGTACTTTGTCCCAACTCTTTTGGAATCAGGTTTGTATATGATATGGGTAGGAAAATGGGGCCTAACAAAATAAATCTGTTTAAATATAGAGGCCAATTAGTAGACATATAGGGCAAACTGAGAATAAGCTTTTTGCCTGCCGTCTATACGCTCACTGGCCACTTAAATATGTACACCAGTTTACATAAATATCTAATCAGCTAATCACATGTCCACAACTTAAGACATTTAGGCTTGTAGAGGTGGTCAAGACAATTTGCTAAAGTGCAAACCTATCATCAGAATGGAGAAGAAATGTGATATAAGTGTAGATGTGAGAGGTCAGCGGAGAATGAGCAGACTGGATTGAAATGATAGAAAGGCAACAGTAACTAAAACTAACCACTTGTTACACCTGAGGAATGCAGAGTACCATCTCTGTTTAAAGTATGACACAAAAAATTATGAAGGACAGTTCTGAAGGCAAACATGGAGTCCAACCTTTTACTAACAAGGTGTTCCTAATAAAGTGGCCGGTGAGTGTAAATGTGTTCGGGACTCAGACACAATCTCAGTCTTCAAGTCTAGGCTAAAAACCTATTTATTTAGTCAAGCATATCCTTCATAGTCTCCGATAGTTCAGGGCTCAGAGCTAGAGGGTTCATGTTTATAGAGTGTTTTCGTTATATATATTTGTATAGTTATGTATATTTGTATATATTATTGTTATATTAATATTATATTTTATTGTTAGCTATAGAATTATGTATTATTATATTTATTAGATGTATATTTTGTATATATTATATATTACTGTTTTATTATTATTGTTATATTAATGTTATATATTATTCTTAGTTTTAGAAGTATTTATTAGATGTATGTTTTGTATATATTATATATTACTGTTATATTAGTTATATTATTGTTATATTAATGTTATATATAATTGTTAGTTATAGAATTATATATTAGATGTATACAGATTTCATCACATCACCCAAATGAGGATGGGTTCCTCTCAAGGTTTCTTGCCATGTTTGGATGCTGTCGCCCGGCCACTCTCATGAGATCACTTAGGTTTGTTGCCAGTGGAATGGCTGGCTGCTTTATATCCCAGGGCTCCCTTATGTCTGTGTCACCTTCTGGTTCTACCCTGTAGTTATGCTGCCATAGCGCTAGTCTGGAGTTTCTTCTTGCGGTCTGCACAGATTGTGTTTAAATTTTCCATTAAATAGATGATTGTGTCTCTCTCTTTATTCTCTTTCCCTTTAATTATTTCTCAACTCTTTTGGATAAGCTAGATCGTTAGATCGTGGATCATATCTAACTCTCTTTATTCTCTTTTCCACTCTCTCTTATCTCGCTTTTTTCTATCCTCTCTCTTGTTTGAATGAGCTACAACTAATACGGTGGATGTCAGCCACCCTGCACCTGGCGGATGCCCACCGACTGCCTATTCACTTTCATTATTATTATTATTTTTTAAGTTATATATTATTGTTATATGATGTACACATATAGTATTGTATCACCAAAATGAGGATGGGTTCCCTTATGAGTCTGGTTCCTCTCAAGGATGTTTTTCCGTACCACCGTTGCTCATCTGGAATAAAACCTTAATGTACAGCTGCTTTGGGACAATGTCTATTGTTAAAAGCGTTTTATAAATAAAACTGAATTGAATTGAACTGCTATTACAGCAGCCCTGTAGTTTTGGTATTCAAGACAGGGAGTATTTTGTGTAGAAATGCAACATTTATCTAATGCTATGCACTGCTTAATTTATTAGATTCGGCTATCTGTTTACCAGTGGATTTTGTCTAGGGGCCTTAAAAAAGGAGTGCCACATCCAGTCCATGGCCATAGGAGCAAGCTTATTACCATGTAAAAGTGCTTTGTGTTGGCACCGGTTGTTACATTTCTTCATATTCTCCTCTGCATATTCTCTGCTGCACTGGACAGCTGGGCAGGGTCATTTTTTCCCTTGTACTGTAAGATGCTCCAAGTAAAGGAAGCATTTGGTTCTTATCTTTTCTTATACGAAATACTAAGCATTCTTTACTCTTACTCTGAGGTGTGTTTCACTCATTGGTATCTTGACCCTAATGTTATTCAAGCTTTAGACATGACTGTGGATGCCGATTAAACCAGCAAGTCCATCTGTGTATTTTTACTGCCAGCATCATTATGCCTGTTAGGAGTAGAAAGTGTAAAGAGAGATGGAACTGATTGAGTTGGCATAAACACAACACCCAGCTTCTTCCATGCATACAAGCACCTACTGAAAATATTCATCTGTTTTATTGTGCCAAGTCGTTTGTGGTAAGTGGTTTATATATGACTGATACGTATATTTTGAAGGGTAAGGTAGAGTCAGTCGTTACATGTGGACAGACAGAAGTATATTGAAATCAATGAACAAGAGATTATGTAATCTTTGTGACTTCATTAACTGGTTGTGAACAGGCAATATATTAATGGTAAAATTTCTAACGTTCTTTAAAAGCCTTCCATCTGATTGAAAGTTTAAATAATAATTCACTCTTTGAAATTTTTCGGTTTGGCTTTTGCTCCCACAACAGCACTGAGACGGCCCTTGAGACTATCCCATTATTTATCATTTACATTCTGCCACTTTGTAAAATTTTGATTTGGTTTAAATTTTCATTGCTTTGCTAAAGATACAAAGGTTATTTTACCACCCTTAATTCCAATCAAGTTTAGACATACAGTGAGGCAAAAATATATTAAGTCAACCACTGATTGTGCAAGTTCTACTTAAAAACATGAGAGGTATGTAATTTTCATCATAGGTACACTTCAACTATGAGAAAAAATTAATAAGAAATAATCCAGGATATCGCATTGTAGGATATTTAAGGAATTTAGTTGGAAATTATGTTGGAAAATAAGTATTTGTTTAATAATCACAAGCAAGATTTCTGGCTCTCACAGACCTGTAACCTCTCCTTTAAGAAGCTTTTCTGTCCTCCACTCTTTACCTGTATTAATGGCACCTGTTTGAACTTGTTATCTGTATGAAAGACACCCGTCCAAACCCTTAAACAGTCAGACTCCAAACTCAATCATGGCCAAGACCAAAGTGCTGTCGAAGGACGTGCCTGGGTCTACAAGCATGAAAGTGATTCCAAACCCACCGCTCGAGCAATGAATGAGTGGCTCTGTAAAAAGTATTTCAAGGTCCTGGAGTGGCCTAGCCAGTCTCCAGACCTTAACCCTATATAAATTTGTGTAGCGAGTTTGTGTCTGTGTTGCCCAGCGACAGCCCCAAAGCATCACTGCTCTAGAGGAATACATGGAGGAATGGGCCATAATACCAGCTACAGTGTGTACAGTGTACAGCTACAGCAAACCCGGTGAAGACTTACAGGAAAACTTACAGGTTTGACCTCTAACATTGCTAAAAAACATCCTTTTGGGGATACTGCCTTTATACGCAATCATGAAACTCACTTGTTTCTAATGAACATATTCACATGTGGAATGTTCCAAGAAGGTGCTTTTTCTTGCACCTGTCCAAACTCTCTTGGAACTTGTGCAAGAATCAAATTCAAAATAAGTAAATATGTGAAAAAACAATAAAGTGTATCCGTTTGAACATTAAATATCTTGTGTTTCTAGTGTATTCAATAAAATATGGGATAAAAAGGATGTGCAAATCATTATATTCTGTTTTTATTTACATATTTATATAATGTCCCAACTTTATTGGAATTGGATTTGTAGTTTTACACCCTCAGATCCTTTAACTTCAACTTACTTAACTAATTGTCTGCATGAGATGAACTCCTCTCTTAGTTCCTATTAGGTTTCTACCTATTATTAAACACTCTCACAACTGAACTTTTGTTTGGTGACACAAAGTCTGCTGTCTCTTTATTCTCAAATGTAGTGATTCCTTCAAGTGATATCACCATCAAGCCCTCTGTCAATATACAGAATCATTGGTATCCTTTTTTATTATTTTCCGTCTTTCAAGCCCTACATAAAGCTATTCATGGTCTAGTCTCTGCTTATATAGTTGTTCTCCTTAAATGTTACATTTCGACTCATAATTTAAGATCATCGAGTGCAGTTCACTTAGAATATCTTAGGTATAGGCTGAGATCTATGGGTGTTCGCTCTTATAGTGTAGCTGCCCCGGATTTCTCTATGATCTTCCTTGCTAAAGACATACTTCATACATGCATGTAAAGTAACCTTGGGTATTGTGAAATGCACTATAAAATTGTGACATATTATTATTATTATTATTATTATTATTCTTATTATTATTATAGGCAAATCCTAGTAGTGGGACTAGATCTAGATCAGGACAGAGTAATTAATTCGATAAATCCTTCAAAATATGTCACTTCCACTGAAGTACTGCAGGCCAAATATTTCTCACTAAACTGGACTGAAACTAGCTTTGCTTTTGAGTGTTTAGAGTAAATATAAATGTCATGTCATATGCCGTCCTTGTCTCGCAATGGGTGGCTGCACTGATGAGTCAGGTTTCTCTAATACCCTCTGTCTCTGGAAACTTGTAGCAATCTGGCCCCTAATAATCCAGTCCATGTTGTAATGTTGTATAACCAGGTTATTCTGTCTTCCATGTCTTCTGACTCAATAAGTCCCGTCATTAACCTTCCTTCATTGTTGTCATGTAGGTACCTCATAACATGACCATAGTAACATAACTTGCAGGATTTGTTATGGCCAATTTGTGGACTTGCTCAGTGGTCATCTTAATCCTTTAGATCCTTAACAACTTCCGAAGTTCCACACTTGTCCTTAAAAGCCTGAATTCGTCTTTTTTTTTCTTTAGTCTCTAGGCTAATGTGAATATTGGCCAGACCAAGCCTTTCATCAATCATAGTTTGGCATTGGTGCTAATTGAGTCGTTATATATCTTTGCCAATTTGACCATCATCACCATGTCCGTTGCCTTTCTTTACTTCACTTCAGTGGCACAATTCACAGCATTTGTTACACTATGTCTCAAATATGTGAGAGTCCACTTGATTTCCAGTGTTGTTCATTACTTTGATTTTAGCTGCATTGATCAATATGTTATATTCAATGCAGCTTTCTTAGTACAGGACACTAGCTTCTGATGTGCTTTTTGTGATGTGGTCAATAAGAATGTGTCATCAGCATACTGTACCTGAGATTGTTAATGGTCCTTCCACCAATCCTGAATCCTCCCATAAATTGTTTTAGTGCTTTTATCACTTTTTCTTCTAGGATGTTGAACATGGTGAGAAGTTACATCCTTGTCAGAATATTTTTTTTCCATGCTAATGTTTGATTAGCTGTCCTGACAGCTGCATACTGTCTCAAGCAATGTTATCCACAGTCATGATAGAGCTATGCTGTATCATGTCAAATGATACAGTACCTGGTTCTATTATTTTGTTTTCTCCAGTATATCTCTCTTTTTCTGGCCAGAATCCACTTTCTCTTGCTTCCACACAGACCTTATGGAGCTTGTTCAGTATTCAGTTTCCTCATGGAGCTTGTTCAGTTTAACTGCTATGTCATCTGGACAAGGTGCCATATATGTAGCTAATTCTAGCATGGCTGGCTTGATCTCATCCTTCAGATTTGGTGGTTCGTTGTATTGAACATCATTCTGTATTTTTACGACCTTACTGCTGTACAGTTCCTCACAGTAGTTTTTTTCCCTTGGAAACACCTTTGGTTCAACAGGTTTCTTTCCATCTTTGAAGTTAACTTTGTGTGCATATTCTTCCAGCTTAATGCACAATAAATCCAACTAAGCTTGCTTATCTCTTCTGAACTTCACTTCAAAGTTTTCTGTAATCACTGGAAGCCTTTGTTTTGTTTCTTTATTACTCACTCAAAGAGTTCACTGGAAATCTAGTTCTTGTATTTGCTGAAGTTTGTTATGTATTGTCTCAAAAACAGATTTCAGCATGACGTAGTTCATTAGCTGCCACAGTTAATCTGGTGTGTGAGGTTCCAGAAATCTCTAACTGTTCAAATCTGTTGGCAACCTCCTATTATGTGTGACTCACATATTGCTCTTCAAAATATATATTTTTTAATATTTATTTTATTTTCACACACTGTTTTGTACCTATATTCTCCTACAAATAATGACACATGTCATATATCAAAACAATTAGGAATGTTTGGGAGCAATGTCCATGTTCACAGTTGAGAGATGTCTCTAACACAGTGCCCGCTGTGTCCGTTTTCGTGCCCAAAACTTCCCATTCATTTAACATTGGGCAGACTGCCATAACTTGGTCAATTTTTGACTTACAAACACGAGATTGGACATGATCAGACCTGGTTCCAGTCTGACCCATATCAAATCAAAGAACCCTAGCTACACTCTAGGAAGATCTGTTTATTAATTAATCAAAACTTTTAGAAACTCTGTGTCATAACATGCTTATACTTTCATATAGAATTTAAACTGTAAATTTTCACAAAATCAATACTAACATCTTTGATTTTGCTTTTCTCCAAACTGACATATCTCTGTCATTTTCTTTGGTCAATACACATATATTTTACATAATAATAAAATGCTAGGTCTCCTCTCATCTAGTCTCAGGTAAATACAATTGTGATATTTTTTTAATTAAATATACAAATGTTGAGCATGTTCCATCGGCTTATTTTAAATGCAAAATCTCCCTTTAACGATTTTAAACGTTCATTTAGAGACACCATTTATTATAGAACAGTAGAGATACTGACATCTGTCTACCTACCTTTGAGTTATGAAGCATGAAAGCCAGAAAGGAAGGTTTCATGAAGAAACACAGCACACACACATACATTAGTACGGAAGAAGAGAAAAACTGATTTGGCCTAAATTATATATATACAAATGTGTAAAACAAATATTTACATAAATTTAGGAATAAAGTAGAAATAGATGCATATTAGGAATGCAGGTATACAGTAAGTAGGGATGCACCGCAAACACATCAAACTCAGCTTTCGCAGGAAGTGCACTTTGTAACTTTTATTGCTGTCTGAAACAGTCAGTTTTCCAAGATCAGGTTGATCTGCCTTTTACACTTGTTTTCTTTTGAAACTCACCTCATCTCATTTTCAACATTACAATATTGTTTAAAAGATAAAGACACATTATATAAAGTTTAAGACTTTAATTAATCATTCTTTTTATATTGGGCAAAAGTAATAAATATTAATTATCACATATAATCAAATATTTCTTAATAAACTGGACTGACACTACCTTTGGTTTTGAATGTTTACATTAAGTATAAATGTCATGTCAAACGCTGTCATCGTCTTAAAATGGCTGTCTGCAATGATCAGTCGGCTTTCTCTAATGCATTCTGTCTTGAGTTACTTGTAGCAGTCTGGCCCCTATTAATCCAGTCCACGTGATGTCTATTCAAGTTTATTCTCGGCCTTCCATGTATTCTGAATCCATAAGCCCCGTCATTAAACTTCCTTTGATGCTGTCATCTAGGCGCCTCATAACATAACCGTAGTAACATACACTAAGTATTTGCTCACCTATCCAAATTATCGGAATCAGGTGTTCCAATCATTTTTATGGCCACAGGTGTATGAATGCTTCAGCATTCCAAGACATTTTGGACAATTCCATGCTCCCAATTTTGGGAACAGTGTGAAGCTGGCCCCTTCGTCTTCCAAAATGACTGTGCACCAGTGCACAAAGCAAGGTCCATAAAGACATAGATGACAGAGTCTGTAGTGGATGAACTTGACTGGTCTGCACAGATTCCTGACCTTTACCCGATAAAACATCTTTGGGATGAATTAGAGCAGCGACTGAGAGCCAGGCCTTCTTGGCCAGTATCAGTATGTGATCTTACAAATGCGCTTCTGGAAGAATGGTCAAGAATTCCCATAAACAGTCTTCCCAGAAGAGTTAAAGCTCTTCTAGCCGCACAGGGTGGACCAACGTCATATTGAACCCTATTGATTAGCTCATATGTATGTCAAGGCAGGTGCGTGAATAATTTTGAAAATATAGTGTAAGTTTCAGTATTTGATGTTGAGTAAGCCCTTTTCTGGTCCATGCAAACTCCTTATTCTAAATTTCAGTTAAAAGGCTATAAAAATGTTTACTAATCTCAGCAGTGATTCACAAACTGCTGATTAATTACTTATTTTTGTTAAATGTTAGTGCCCTTTATTGTGCAGTTTTTTGATTGATTGATTAAATAAAATACTTGGATTCAAATTCTGGAACAATATACAATATTAGCAATGGGTATATTATGTAGTGTGGCAGGTTAGTACATTTGGGATTAATATTTCTTATATTACTACTATAAGACTCTTACATTACTAGGCTTTATATTGTTTTATAACTACTGTTGAGCAGCAGATGATTTAAGATGGAATTTCTTGTTCTTATTTTCTTATAGTATAATATGCTGTTTTACCTCCAATTGTGTGTCAGTGTGCATAGGCAGGTGCTTCTTACCGTAACTCTCTAAAACAGGCATGCTGCAGTGCTGTGTGTGGACTTATGCGTTCATCTGGATCATAAGCCAGCATCTGATAAAGCAAAGAGAGGCTAGGAGTTGAGCAGCGAGGAATCATCTTGGAAATTCCACAGCCTTTCCGAGGCAAGAAATCAAAAGACATCACTCTGGACCTCAAGGAAAAATTTACCAAATAAGCAAAAGTAATTTATCATGGGAATTGTTAAAATGTTAACAGAAATATATTGTACTATAGTACTATATATACACATATACGCCGACTAAACATAAAGGTTGGTGCAGCCACACTTGTTATTTGTGCAAAAGAGAAGCAGCATGCAGTTTGTTTTTTGTTGTCTGAGGGTGAGTCTAGTTAAAATATACTGTATTGCAGGTTGCACAAGTGTCAGCAAGTAACAGCTATGAAGAAGGAGGCAGGTACTCATCGAACTAATGACAACACTGATTCTACACAGGGATCGAACCCGGGTCCTTCTTGCTGTGAGGCAACAGCACTACATACAGTACAACCCTCATGTAAAATGCATTGAGGCAAAATGTAAAACTATCCTTCAGTTGAGAGGTACTTGTTATCAGGGCATAGTCCAATAGCCTGCATCTTAAATGGTATGGGGCGCATTAGTGGGTCTCAGCATCTTACACATCTGAAAAAGCATCATTGTTCTGAACAGTATATAGAGGATTTGGAAAAATGCATGCTTCCATTCAGATAATGTCTCTTAAGGACTACCTTGCATATTACAGTAAGACAAAGATAAACCAAATACTGAATCCATCACAAAAGCATGGCTTCACAAACGAAGAGTCTTGTCTGCAGTTTGGTCCTTTCATCAATAAAAACATTTGGTGACTCACGAAAGGACATTCCAGAAAAGACCCAGAAATTTTAAGCAGTGTGTATCGTACATCAGACAAAAATGGTACAAGATTTCTCTTCATAAACTCCAGAAATGAGTCTCCTCACTTTTTAGATGTTTAAAGGCTTAATAAAAGAACAGGGGGTGCTACACAATGGTTAACATGGCCCTGTCCTGTGAGATTGAAAAATGGACAAATATGTTTCATGAAATGGTAATATGCCTCAATTTCAATATCTAATTTATTCTGTTATTTTGTGGGTTCATGTGAAATGAAAATCATTGCATTATGTGTTATTTACATTTTACATATCGCTTGGAATTGTGGTTGTACATGGATAGGGTAGAGCACTGGGGACCAAAAGATTGCCAGTTTGAGCCCCACTCTAGGCAAGCACGCTTCGGGTGTTCTAAGTGAACCCCCGGATGGGTTAAATGCAGAGAAAGAATTTACCTACAGGGATCAATGAAGTATCAATTATTATAATTAAATATTTGTACAAAAAATGTATGAGAAGTAAATCATGCTGCTCTGGGCAGATTGTCAGCGTAAAAACTCACTGTTTGAACTTTTGAAGAACCGTGATGTCTGGCGTGCCCAAAACATCATGAATCTTGGATACCTGATCCACCTCATTGGCCCCAGGAAAAAGAGGATTCAAGCTAAGACAATGAGATCATGTAATTTATTAGAAACCAAACATAAATGGCAATTCTTTACAGAACAGTTTATGTATAAAAATCACATAAAAGCAACCTGAGAATTTCAAAGAATACACAGCCTGCACTCCACATGTCCATTTTGAGTGAGTAGTAGCCATCAGTAAGCAGACACTCTGGAGCTCTGTACCACCGTGTGGAGATATATTCTGTGTGAGGTGGCTTGCAATACACACTCATAGATGAGCCAAAGTCTGCCAGTTTCAGGATGTCATGCTAGCCAGATTAGAAATAAGTAAGTTTACAAATGGAATTTTTGTGGCCTCTTTCCATGAATAGAGTTCATTTTATACCTCAAAATTCCTTAAAATGTACTGTTTAATTTGATGTATTATTGGGTGTCACAAAGGCCAGGATACACAACGGATACCCGGGATGATGGAAGCAATTCAGAGACTTTATTTAATACAAGGAGCAAACAGAAACAAAAAACTAAGTACAATAAGTAAAAAAAGGTAAACCATTAAGTGTGGGTTTACAAAATTATAAAAATGAATAAGAAATTAAAACATCATAAATCAAGTCCTAACTGTGTCCTTATCATAACATTAATACTCTACTAAAACTGAACACCCCCGCAGCAGTGAGTCCTTGGCTTGGAGAAATTTCTTCTGTGTTTCCACAGTACAGTAAGATGAATCATGCTGCCACGAACTTGGGTGCGTAAGCAGTCTGGAAGTGCCATCGTGAATTACAGAGCAGTGGAGAATTACACTCCAATGCCTGACACTCAGGATGTCAGGTCATGTCATATGACATATGATCCGTTCTATCTAACAGCATTTTTGCAACCATGTTACCCATTTTAGAAATATATTTAAAGAATTATTTCCAAGTCTGTCAACTGAATTACCAGTAATTATTTTCTAGCAAAAATAATATATTTGTGAAATGCCTTTTTTAACTTTGAAACAAATCTATTTTTATGTATTTCACATATATAGTATTAGACATATACACAAACATAGTGCAGTTTTTGTTCCATAATTTAATGATTTTTACTTATTTTATTAATTTAATTAATGGCTTGTTAATAAATTCTTAAAAATGTAACATTTTAAGAGTGTTTTCAACAAAAATACCTGAATAACAGAGTTGAGTCCAGGGTACCAAATATATTTTCAGTTTAAATTGATATTAGCAAATTTTACAAAACTGAAAATTTAAAATAAATTCAAAATATTTTCATTAAATTCTTTCAAATTTTATTAAATTAATTCAAACATTACTGGATATAACTTTTAAAACATTGTTACATTGTGTGTAACAATATTCCCTGCTAAATGTATAATTTGGGTAACAGGGCTGCAAGTTTGCAGGCATTTAGCATAGGCTTAACATAGAAAGATACTAGGTTAGCATAGAAAGAGTATAACATATAAAGATACTAGAAGTGAAAAGTTTAAATTAAAATAATCTCTTTCAAAAATGATAATTTTGGAACAAGTTGAATGAT
This sequence comes from Aspidoras spilotus, assembly GCA_028565295.1. Taxonomy (NCBI): domain Eukaryota; kingdom Metazoa; phylum Chordata; class Actinopteri; order Siluriformes; family Callichthyidae; genus Aspidoras; species Aspidoras spilotus. The sequence goes on from JAOUQV010268807.1 coordinate 12,639, forward strand.
TAAGGATAACCAATAAACCAAATCCTTTGCTGGATATAAAAGCACTGGGGAAACAACTGGGAAAACATAGTAAAAATACTTACTTGGATCATGGCTATTCTGTAGAAAACAGTAAGAAAATGCGATCTATTGTATATTCAAAATTAATAAAATGTTAAAGCTTTGCATAAAATACTGGACACGTACAAATTTGTAGAAATTAATTCGTAGTAGGAATTAATCATAATAATAATCAGAAACATTGAGGTAGGTCAGTCCAAGATTGCTTTATCAAGGGAGGATAAGCATCTGACATTTTTTATAAAAACTGAAATGATCATTTAAATAACATTATGCTAAAGCACAGATCATTTCACTCTTGACAAATGAATTTAAAAAATGGGACATAAATAGAACTCTATTCCTGGAAAGTTCAAGTTATTTAAAAATGATTAACTTAACAAATTTTTACGTCTGGTGTTCTACTTACTTTAATTAAAATATTTTCTGGTTTAATATCTCTGTGGAAAAGTCCATTGCTTAAAAAAAGGAAAATATTAAGTCAGCCCTAGGTTTTAAAACAACAATTGTATATATCTTTATTCATGCACCCATCATCTATCCATCTAAGAACACATTCATATTTATAATGGCAGCCTATAGAAGTTAAATCAAATACTAAAAAACTTAGTAAAACAATAGTACATTAAAGGATAAGGTAGATGCAAAATGACAAACATTAAAATTAACTCATATGATTTTCACATGTTATAGGCCTAAAATAACCAGTCAACAGAAAAGCAGGTATACTGTATGTCATGTCATAGGCTGTCATTGATTTGTGATGGTTGGCCGATAGAGATAAACTGAGCATATCAAGCTCTTGTCAGCCCAGGGGGCTTGAACCCCAGTTCTTGGCTTTTTCCAGCACTTTGCTCTACCAACTAAGCTGGAAATGCATTAGAACAAACAAAATATCCTCTGAATATTCATGTTTAAAAACTAAAATAAGTGATTTAACTTTTAATGTTTTTTTGTTTATAATGTCAGTTTTTATCTGGCTGTGTGAAGAAAACAAATGAAACATTAACTGACATGTACATGAAAATCAATTATGGCACCCACCTGTGCATATGATCCAGAGCTTTACAAAGCTGAAACATGTAGTTTTTTGCTTTTCCTTCAGATAAAGGATGCCGTCTTCCTACAGATGTATAAAGTTAAACCACATTATTATAACTAAAAAGAATAAGTGAAAGTGATACATTCTGCCACTGTGTCTGCACACAGCGGAATTGGTCCTCCGCATTTAACCCATCCGTGCAGT
>JAOUQV010269338.1:0-10380 GCA_028565295.1 Aspidoras spilotus
ATTCTTCCATGTTTTGAAAGATAAACACAGCATTCCTGTGTTGCTCTGTCCTGTGGTTATATGTTGTTAAATTTAGAAAACATAAAGTGATCTGTTCTTCCTCTGTGGTAGAACACACATTTCGCTTTTCAGCAGTTCCAGAACTTCATACTGGAATAGAGTATATTTAGTCTAGTGACATGAAACATAACAGACCTCTTTTAAAATAAAAGAATAAAAAGGGCTGATGGGTTATAAAAAGAAGTTGTGAAAATATAAGTCTCCAGAAGAACTGTGTATAATGATGTCACACCAAATATGTACTTCCTTAAGTTTATTATTGTTTACTGCACTATATAGAGTTTTCTTTTTGTAAAAATATATTGATTACCTTTGAAGGTGCCTTTGCTTTACAGCATGTCTACATGTGTCAAAGACTTGAGCTGTACTGTACCTGATAAGGTTTACTGAATGTCTTCGATAATTCAAACAGTTCTGCTGGGGTCTTTGACTGTCATATACAGTATGTGTTGGGCCTTGAAGGAGCAATTATTGTGTTATTTCATAGAAATGTATGTGTGTTTAGATCATTTCAGAGTGTATTGTGATATAATCAGGAGTTTATAGATTCAGTTTTCAACATGTACAGTAAATAGCGGTGTTCTAGAATTTAGTTAGTAGCCATTGTAAGGAACCAAGACTCAGATGCTCTAGTCAATCGGGAAGTTTATTCTTCTTTGTGAGTAGTGATACGTATAAATACCTTGCATGTATAATAGAATTACTAATAATCAGTATGTTTAACGTTATTCTATCTTTTTTTATATTTTCAGTCACAAAGATTATATAAAAGAGCAGTTTCTCAGTAAATGGTGCATAAAGAGATGGCCTAGTGTTGGAGAAGTCTTGTCTGTCTAACTTCATATTCATATACATGTCTGTGAGGGCAGAACAATATGCTTTATTTGTTTCTTCAACAAAAATCCTTTATTATTTATATTCTATTTTATTTAATATTCTGTCCTGTAAACAACTGTATATTGCTTTCCTTACTGAAATAAAATATTTTTTGCAAAAGTAATATTTGGAATTACATATATTATTATACAGACTTGCAATATAACTTGTATGAGTAACCTCTGTCTGCTTGTAGAAGGCTAGCCCCAGTCCACACATTGTGATATTGCCCATACAGGATTTCTCATTCTTCCACATCTTCTGACTTCCTATACAAGTTCTGTCATTACCTTACCTTCAGTGCTCTCATATAGGAGACTCATCACATGTGGTTCAGTAACTCCTTAGTCTTCATTGTCAAAGCTTAACATCCATATGTGGCTACTGGCCAAACCAAGGCTTTTATCAGTTTCGGCTTGGTGATGATTCAGATTCATTTGTTTTTCAGATTCAATTTGTCTATCACAACCATGCCCATTGCCATTCTTTACTTTGCTTCACTGGCTTAATCCACAGCATTTGATTACATCCCAAATATGTGAAAGAGACCATTTGCTTCAAATTTCCACCATGATCTTCCCTATGTCTTCAGTGTTGATCATTACTTTATTTTAGCTGCATCGATCAGCATGTTATATTCTTTTGCAGCTTTCTCTTTACGAGACATCAGCTACTTTAGTTCTTCTTATAATGTGGCCAAAATGCAGATGTTGTTAGCATACCTGAGATTGTTAATGGTTTTTCGACCAATCCTAAATCTTATCATAAATCCTTGTAGTAATTTCCTAATCACTTGTTCTCCTAGATTGTTGAACAGACATGCTGAGACGTTACATACTTGATTAACTACTTTCTGACCCTGAACCACAGCCTATGCAGGATCAGCTGTTCTTACTGCTACACTGTTGACTGTAGAGATTTCTGAGCAGTCAAACCCAGTGTGAGAGGAAACCCATCTATACATAGCTATACACTGTTGGCCATGCATTACCATGTCTCATCTCTGTCAGGAAAATGAACCAGTTATAACCCTGTGTATTGGATTCTTTAAATCTTCATGAATTTTGTAGATTTTAGAACCTTATAAAACACAAATTATTGATGAACCTGTTTACATTAAATTAATTATCACACAATAATCAATGTGTGTGTTATAATGCTTCTTGTTTTTGTGTGTGTGTGTAAGTGTTTATAACAAGTAATGATGTGACGTCAGTATTTTATGTGTGTGTGTGTAAGGTGAGTCATCCCGCTCTGAATGAGTTGTCAGTCTGCATTAGATGACGAAGGTGAAATAATAGTGAAAAAATACCAGGGATTTTGTACTGCTGGTGATAGATAAATGAAAGAGGGGGGAGAGAGAGAGACAGAGAGAGACAGAGATAAAGAAGAAAGTAAGAAAGAACAAAAAGGATAAGGGATAAGCTAAATGCAGAAGACTGATTGAAAATGGAGGTATAAACTTAAAGGAATGTTCAAAGTAAAGAAGAATGATGGAGATAATCTGAAGGATGTGGAAAATAAGAAGCGTTGCGGAAAAGGAGAGAAAGACTAAGTTATATTAAAATAAATGAGAGTAATATTTAAAGAGGTGAACAAGAGAAATAAGGTTAAGAAAGAAAGGAGAAAAAAGAGAAAGAGGGAAAACACAAGTAAGGAAAGGTTTCATATTTTAAGATGCGTTTTGCATCATCAGCATACAGAAGGTTTCACAGAATCATTATACAGATATAACACACACACATTGTGTGACCAGGTTTCAGATCAGCAAAATTCCTTCAGATTGCAGCAATGTGTGTGTGTGTATGTGTTTGTGCAAGGATGTATTTGTGCGTATGTGTTTGAACTACTACACACATCAAGAAGATTTATGTGGTTATTTCTTGTATAGAAGTAGCAAGAAATATTGCTGATTATGCACAAGACATTGTTACAGTTATGGACAGGGTTTTTGGATCCAATTGCATTAGCTGGATACTGAGCGTTTGGGAAAGAAAAAGAATAAATGAAGAGAATATAGTAATTATAAAAAGATAAAGGAGCTCTTTAAACCCAAAACCTAGAATTAGCAGGAAGTAGAAATGGAGGAAGGGGCCATGAATATTTACCTGCCTTAGATAACCTCGGGTCAGAGACGCTACACACTTTACTGCTATTGGGTTCAGCATACCTGTGACCCTAACCAGACCCAAAAAACTTAATGGTATGAAAGACAGTGCCGGTCACTAGCCAGTTTAGATGGGGAGGCACAATTGTTCCCATTTAGTTTCCATCCTGGTGTTTGGTGGGGGTTTCTGACCTTTTACAGATTCCCACCCCTCTGACAGCCCCTGAGGTCCCCGACTTTATTGTAAGGGCTTGATCTCCACTGAGCACTGGGTACTCAGTGCTTTGGTGCTCCTTTTGATAAGCTTTTGGCTTTGAAAGCTGGGTGCAATTGCAGTCCCAGTGCTAGCTTTTGTGGAGCATGGCTCCGATCACAGCCTCACTGACTATCTTTTTTTGGCATTAGAATGGTAGCCTCTGGTCTTTGGCTTTCTGGATATCTTCCTGAGTACATCCCGTGGACCAATTGATTAAAGGACGATGTTGCTTTAACCAGGGTTAACCCAGAATAAGTTCAGAGATAAGGGGACCTGGTTAGGAGCAATGAAGTAGTCTCATGATATGTCCCTATCTGGAGGGTAAGAGGGCATGTACAATGGCTTATAGGGCCACTACCTATAAACTTCCTTTTGATAGCAGCTACTGGTATTGTGTGCCTAAGTCGCTCAACTGCTAGCACTAGCCTATTAGCCAGACCAGTGTCCACAAAAGACTTAGCTGACCCTGAGTCTACAGATGCCAAAAGGTTGTAGTGGTTCTTGGGCACACTATCCTGGTGGCTAACGCTTCACCCCTTTGGGCTGAGCAAAGACACATGTGGAACATTTTTGCTCCAACAGCACTGTTGTCCAGACAAGTGAACTCCAAGTCAGGCAGGAGATCAGAATAGCCTCCTTAGAATGCTCAGTGGGGAACAAAGAAGGTTGCTGCTTGAATATTGGAGAGAAAGAAGACCCTTCAGTCTTTTTTCCCCAAAGTAGCATTCTGATGTGGTTGCGCAAGTAATGAAGCTACAAATATCAGAGCTCACATGTGAAACCATAAACATCTCAGCTATCAAAGAGATAACAAAAGCAAAATAATAACCGCATAATGCAGAGGCACATTTATTAAACATGTGCAAATATGAAAGAACAATGATGAGAAAAGGATAAAAATAAGGAAAACCACCCCATCAAGCAAATAAGCAAACCCACCTAAGACACATTTCAAAATGGCTGCCGTCAAGAGAATGAGCAACAAGTGTCTTAACCCGTTGAGCCTCCGTTATTACATGTCAGCTGGTTGAAAGCAGGAAAGATAACGAGAGATACAACAACTCCACAAAATAAAAAAGTTATGCTTTGGGTCTTTAATTGTGAAACTAATAAGCAGACAAATACATGTCTGACTGTGAGTCGGACTTCTGAAAAGCCAACTCCGGAATGTAAACAAATATGCCAGTGAATGACGAGAACAGGTTGTAAAAAGGAAGGGAGAGGGGAAATCACACCAGATCCTGAATATTTACCTGCCTAGGGCTACTGGATAAGAACCTTTACCTGCCTAACTGTTACCTTTGACGCTAAACATATACAAACAAATTAACGACAAATTTGTGACCTAGAGTGCTAGTCAATAGCTGGTTTAAATAGGAAAATGACCTTGTATTCTTCTGTTGAGTGCTATGTTGCTAGTGAAATGTAATTTTTAGTGCCATTTTATGGCACTGTCTGCTGTCCAGGTAGCGCCTCCTAAGCTCCGGCGGCCCGTTACACTATTGGCGTTAAAGTGTGTGTTTGTGTGTGTTATTAACTAGTGTTTTTTTTCAGTAAAGTCACTTAGACACACTTAATGTTCTCATTATTGTTCTCATTATTGTGTTTTTTTTTGTTATAACATGGGAAATAAACACACACTAGCACACTAAAAGCCAATGTGTTTTTACAGAGAATTGCACACACCTTACAGAGACTTACACACACCTTGAATACTGGACAAAATGTATTATACTGATTTTTTTAGCATACACTATTGATTTGTGCTAAATTGAAATTCATATTTTTAATTTTAATAGCAATAATAAAATATTTATTATCATCTCAGAAAATAGTGAAAATTCTGAATTTTATTTTTCTGTATGTTAAACGTTAAATGAACTATATGCTCAACTGTATTTGTTCTAATAATTTCAGATGTTTCTGTGTTTGAAAATGTAATTTTTATATTTAGCTGAAATTTATATATTTAGGTGAAATTTTACATTCAGGCTGAAACCCTCTTATACATTTATCCAAATGAGAATGGGATTCCTTTCTGAGTTTAGTTCTCTCTAGTTTTTTTCCTGGTATCATCTTAAGGAGATTTTCCTTGCCAAAGTCATCGTCTGTCTTAGTCATTAGGGATTAAGGATTAGGGATTATATGATTATAAAAGATTCATGATTGTATTTTGTGTATCATTTCTGTAAGGATGATTTGCTACAATGTTCCAATAGTATGTTTACATACAAAGATTTTCTTCTGTTTGATATATTTCAATTATATGTACACTCTACTCAACAATCGGATTAAAACCTTCATTTACATGCACACTTCAAGTAATCTGATCCAAAAGTAACATTTACTGTACAGGTTATCATGACATGAGCTTGGCGGGGTGCAAAATCTTACGAGAGTCTTCAGTTGTCTTTAGCTGTAAGTTCTTTCATTAAATTTAAATTATTTCAGGAAAATGTGCTTAAAATGCACATATAAACAAAGGAGTGAGAACACATGTCAGGTTCTGCAGCATCTCGAGGCACATAAAATGGTTGCCAATGTTGATGACCAGAAACATCTGGATGAAAGACTGGTGGGGAAGGTGTTCTGACGGAATTTACAGATACAAATTTTCTGTATGACGCATGCACATGCATAATGAAGATAAACGAACTGTTTGGGAATATAATCGGATAAAGCTGTTTACATGGCCTTTATTTTTTTTATTTATCGGCTTATTTAAAACATTAGCTACCTCGTTCAATCGGATAGAAAATGCAATCAGAATGTCCCCAATCAGACTACACTATTCCGATTTAGGTGTACACATTGACGTTTTCTATTCCAATCGAGCTATAAGTCGGATTACTATCGGTTTATTAGACTGCATGTAAACATACCTAGTGTAAAAATTGCTGCATAAATGCAATTGAATTTAAAATAAACTATACAGTATTTTATTTATCTTTTATGTACTGTATTTTTGGTCAACTTTATGTCCAAAATTGGACATAATTTAAAATTTTAAAATAATTATGTATTATAAAATGGAAGATGCCTTATGGCATGACATACATCATACAGTGTGTGTGTCTGCAATTATGCATTGAAAATTATTTATTCTTTACAGTCATTAAAATAATACATAACTAGTTTTAATATAATTTGAACTGATAATACTACTACCATCCATCCATTTATTATCTTCCACTTAAATTACATAGGTCGTCTGCCAGCTGGTTTCCACAGAAAACAATGAACCTAATTTTTATGTCTTTTGAATGTGGGAGGAAACAGGAACACCCGGAGAAATCCGACCTGAACATTGAGAGAACATGGAAACTTCACAGAAAAATTTCTCGGATTGTCCCTCCTAGATTGAACCTCTTGTCCTTCTTGCTGTGAGGCAAAAGCGCTACCTACTGCACCATTGTGCCCTCCCTTCAATTGATAATACATTTTTTAGAATAACTAATATCAGTTATAATTTATTGATTTGTTTTTCTGTGGTTGTCTGTATTACACTATTATCAGACACACTATTGTCGCGTTGAACAATAAACTTAAAACTGACTAGAATTTGTTGATCGTGAGGTTACTGTTTCAACATTAAGTCCCCATAATTACAATATCATATTACAGAGTGTGTGTGTGTATAAGTGTATGTTTCTCTAGACTTTTGGTTTTAGTTTATTATTTAGATACTTTGACTCATGACTTTGTGTGAATGTGTATTGAAGCTATGGGCGAATCAAGAGGAAACGTCATTGGTGGATCCACCAGAGGGCAGTAGCGAGGTACAGAATGGCCACGCCGAGGCAAGTCCGAACCCGAGCAGTGACTGTGTATGTTTGAGTCAGACTGTACAGAACCGAGACCAGATGAGAGCCAATGTTATTAACGAGATTATGAGTACAGAGAGACACTACATCAAACATCTAAAGGACATCTGTGAGGTAAAATACACACACATTTTGATATATTGTTTGAAACATTTATATTACTGTGATTAATGCCTTACAGAATGTATTTTGTACAGTTTTTGTATTTCTTTATACATTTTTTATTCGTTTTCATTAATTTGTCAGTGCAAAATGACAAAATGTTGCAGTTTTGGTAAGTCAGTTTTTAGAGCAAGGTGCTGGGTCATCCAGCATCCAGCTGCAACAGATGATAAAAGAGAAGGATCCTTATTCAGTTTATCCCTATCCCACAAGCACACATGTGCACCAAACCATCGCAAATTGATTAGGGTGTATGACATTTACAAAATTATATCTTATATACCTACAATTTTACAGCAAACAAATGATACACAAATATTTTTACATCTCAAAATGATATTAACATGTAATATTGACATGAATTATTGCGAACATCTTGACAGGACGGCTTGTTCTGGTTTCCTCATTATGGAGTGTGTTTGTGCGCGTGTGTGTATGTCTGTGTGTCCAGGGTTATCTGAAGCAGTGTAAAAAAAGGCGAGACATGTTTAATGACGACCAGCTTAAAGTGATTTTCGGGAACATTGAAGAAATTTACAGGTTTCAGCTTGGCTTTGTCAGAGATCTGGAGAAACAATTCAACAACGAAGAACCACACCTGAGTGAGATCGGACCTTGCTTCCTCGAACATGTTTGTACACAAAATTTGTCTTGCTTTTCTGTTAGGACATTTTGTACTGAATTATTAATGCAGTTAATTAATTGTAACCATAACCATAACCTCAGTAATGAATATGAAACCTATTGGTTATGTTTCTTCTTTTTATTTGGGCTAATTGTTTTATTGCAAGCTGAAAAACTTACCTTAACTTAGATTCAAACATACAATCCAAAATTAAATTATTTCCAAATATTAGGCATGTTTTTTTTTTCTATCCATTCTGGGGCATACCTTATTACTCCACAGTGTGCATGTGTTCCTTATTATATTATACTTTCCAAAATTACAGAGTCCTGTAAAAAATATATTGCTTTTTCTGTTTGTTTCAACAGCAAGACGGGTTCTGGATCTATTCAGAGTACTGTAATAACCATGTAGATGCGTGTATGGAGCTCACACGTCTAATGAGAGACAGCCGGTACCAGAACTTCTTTGAAGCATGCCGATTGGTCCAGCAGATGATAGACATCGCTATTGATGGCTTTTTGTTAACTCCAGTCCAGAAGATCTGTAAATATCCACTACAGCTGGCTGAATTGCTGAAATATACCGTACAAGAGCACAGGTACCTTTTAGTAACATAACATATTACAGTGCCTGTTCAGGTTTCAGATTCCATATCCATATTAATGTCTTGAAGCATAAAATAAATAATCCTGTTCAGTAAATTCTATGAATGTCGAATCTGTTCATCTGGACACAATGCTTATTGTGAAGATACACATTTAACTTCTTCAGTCTGATCTGTTAATGTCGCACATTTACATAGCAAATAATCTGTAGTAAAATTCTTTGTGCAAACCAACATGAACATTAATAACAATAACCATGTGTGATATTCACAATTGACTTGGGAATAGCTCCAATGTACCCCAATATAAGATGGTAAAAGATTGTGAAAGTTGTACTCTCAAATACCATTCTTGATTCAGGGATGGTTGTTACCTCTTCACATACTGTATATTTCCTCCTAGACTCCTTGTTCATTTCCAGCATTGCTGTCTTTTGAGGATTCTTTAAGAGTCGGCCAGCCTTTAGTTTGTTAGGCAAAAACAGAAGGAGAAGTTATGTTAACAAGAGCGCATGAATTAATTGATTAAATTAATTAAAAGGTGCCAGGGAAATTAAAAGCAGTGTATTATCTAAATATTGGTAATGTCGTGTCATGTCATATGCCATCATCACTTCTCGATGGCTAGCTTCACAGATGTGCTGTGTGGGATAGGAATAATCTAAGTTTCCCAATATCATGTCAGCTATAAGGGTAATTTAGTGATAGGCTAAATGGTAAATATGTTCTTGGACTGGAAAAACCACATAGACACAGGGCCCTCTACTAAGTCCCCAGCCCTCTACTCTATCCATTTAGCCATGGCAGAACCTCTTTTTGACACTCTTTTGCTAATCAGCAGTGGTAGAGTTCTAATTGTTCATGTTTTGTGTGCTGAATTCATTGGTACACACTGATCTCTCACTCGAAGCTGGACCTGCTGCAGCTGGCATTTTGTTTTCTTTTATCAGATTGACAGATCATCTGTTTCCAGCTGTTGGCATTGAAATACCCTGGAGCTACCCTATTACCAGAGAGAATAACTTAATAATTTACAGAAAGCAAGTCTCATTCTGATTAAAGATATCCAGTGTACTAGTATTTACTATCAATGTAAATTTTCAGTCTTTTACAGAACAGGCATTATGCAAACATTTAATAGAACATTTCTGGGGTTCCCTTTCAAGATGTGTCTTGGCATTTTGGTGATTTTTGATCCTATCCTTCCTTCACCATGTTTGTGTTGGTGGCTTCCATCTCACCTGTTGCTCTGAGCCTATCCTTTTTTTAGTATGGTCTTATATGACCACAAGCGGCAATTGCGGGTTCAAGCGGCAAAGTAGTACACGTGTGTAAATTTGTCTGTTTATTTGATCTATGGTCCCTGTCTTTGAAATTATGAGGCATGTTAATATATGCACTGAATGCAATTGTACTGTATACTGTAGATAACAGGGATAACAGAATTGGCTGAAAGTTGGTATACAACATCATACAGTCCATACACAAATGTGTGTACGTTTATGTGTTAGTTTTACATACATTTCATATTTATGGGCATATGGGATTGAAAAATATTTCATATATAAAAAGCTATAAAAAGTACAGCACTTTTGTGAACTTTAGAGCCTGCGGATGACTGATTAGCTGAAAAATTAATCATATTGTCATCTGTTGTATGTTTATATACTTTTGTGTTATTAAAAAATGACGTAATATGTGATATACAACTTAATTATAATGAATAGGGATTCACAACTCTTATGGAACTTGAGAGGTTGTTAGAAACCACCAACATATACAGAGTATGGAAATGTCACGAAGACTGGTTAATGTGAAGTGTTTTAAATCTCTACTGAAAACTGATTGTGTTGTGGCAGCAAT